>OMNV01003255.1:216744-251267 GCA_900303265.1 Brotula barbata
TAATTACAGGGACAACAGGGGCCTTTCATAAGAACGGTCTTTAAAACTTAATAACACAGGAGCTTCATTCCAGCTGATTTTAAACTTTCATTTAATATATCATAGGTTAATTGGTGTATCAAAAACAAACTTTGTGGCCCTTGGAGAATTTGGAAACCCAACCCACTTTGTCTGGTCAGTACTCTCATTTTGCTGAGTACTAAGTGCCTTGCTCAACTGCTTCTGCTGGTTCAAAGTTAGGTTCAGGGAACAGATCAGAGTTTGTTTTGGGTTGGTGGAAAATTGTATCTGTCAATGAAAGATAATGAAATAGTGTACGTGTAAAGAAGAAACAAAAGGCCTGGTAAATGGCGGATGTGCTTTCAGGAAGTTTTATAGAGCAGAAGCCCTGAATCACTTGCACTGAAATAAACTTGGAACTTTTAGATTTCTTTCGGGGCGATCTGGATCCTACAACAGGAGCCGGCAACATGGTCTGTGGAAAAGTATGGCGAGCCTCTTTTATAATTCAGTTATAAAAATTAGTTATCTGTAATTCAATTCATATAATGTAAAAATTCACATAGTTGATATCAAAAATTTCGTTTTAGTAAGATAAATTGCAGATCTCTTAAATTCAATTTTCATCAGTAAGAATTACAATTTAGCGGTCTTAAAACCAGAAATATTGACATCACCAATGTGAATTCTTACACACCTCTCCATCACAGACTGATCACAGACAGACTCACTGGTATCGGTGGGCGGTGTGGTCATATCAATCCGCTGCACCTCTTTGGCGTAATAGTCCTCCTCACTGCTCTCGCGCTCGCACGCGGAGTCGGCCTGTCGCGCGCGCTCCTTCAGCAGCTCCCGCGTGCTGTTGTAGAGCAGCATGACCTCCGGCGGTACCGAGCCGTGCGGCGGGGCGTCGTCGTCGTCCGGCGGGCTGCGGATGCGGAGCTTGCTGAGGATCTGGCCGCGGACCGCCTCGATGCGCCGGGACTTCTGCTCGTCCAGGTTGATGGACTGACAGGTGTTGAGCCCCTCCAGCACGGCGGCCGACCGGAGCAGCAGCAGCACAGCGACGTGGGGGAGCCACATTGTCCGGGTAGGGGACGGGGAAGAAGAGGACTGAAGTGGACTGGAACTAAAACCCACACTTAGACCCACGCATGAAATAGTATGTGCGTAAAACAACAACAATAACAACTAATCCGTCCGAAACTTGCTCTTAACCACTGTCAGAGTTAAACTACTAACATTACGTTTATAATTCCACGGTCATTTGACTTCTTCTGTCATGTGCCTCGATAGTTTGAACGCCGGACTCATTATCAACTCAACACATTCACCTCGGCGTTAGCCAAAAACACTATTTAAACCTAAATGAGACATATTTCAGTAAACTCCACCTGAAAATAAACTACAATCACTTTTAGCCTGGAAAAATCCCACAATTCAGTGACGCTCAGAGGCTCCGGTGCTCTCTCGTGCTTGCCCGCGCGCGCTGTCCGGTTGTCAAGGTGAAGAGACAAACAAACAAACAAAATAGAAGCCTTATCGGAGTTTTATCCGTCTCCGTTTCCCGTCGTACATCCTCGGTTAATTTAACGGCTTCCAGCAGAAAGAGTCACAGCAGGAGCTCAGCCCATGTCGCAAAGCCTCCGAATGAAAAAAGTGGATCTGCTCGCTTTATCTGCCGCGGAGTTTGGGTACTTTTACCTCCCACAGGGCCATCGGTGGAGCGCAAAGCTGGTCCATACCCGCGTCTTCCAAAAACAGCAGAGACTAATGAGGTCCTCCTGTTCCCTGTCAGAGGTAAACAAATCTACCTGCGCTAAAACGGAGGGAATCGTGATTTATGTCGGGGGAAAAACCATAGCAGAGCCGTTTAAATCCCCCTCACATAAACATCAAAACAGAAAAGGCACAGATGACGCACATCTATGTGAAAGACGTCCTTGTGCTGTGAATTTTAAAAGAAAATCATTTCTGTTGCAGCAAACCAGAGATCCATGATTTAAACGAGGTCCAGCATCATTCCTGCTGAGCTGGAAATGTTCCTGAGCAGAGCACGGAGGCGACTCGCTGCATGGTGGGACTCCATTTTTCTGTGAACTCAGAGGAAAGAACAGAGACCAGGGAAGGAAGAGGAGGAATGAAGAAGAGGGAGGAAGAACCTCACACTCGCACACACAGGGTGTAAGTGAGAGGCAGTGGGGTGGGAGGCAAAGTGATGGAAGTGTGTGCGATTATGCAAGAAAAGGTTGCACGCTCACATGTACACATAAACACACACACACACAGAACAGTTTCTTTCCACAAAAATGCTGGCACTGCCGCTCTCTCTCCACAGGTAAATAGTTCCCAAGGGCATTTCAGGTTTAAACTTCACTCCTCGTGATAAAACAAGGGACGGAAATAAGCGTTCATTAACTGTAGCACATACCAGGGATGTCACAGTCATGTCCATGCAGCTCCATGAAGCCTTTTTATTAATTCAATACTTGTTTTATATTTGTTTCGTCTATAGCTTTCTTCCCTCTCTCTCTCTCACTTCTCTTGGTCTCCTGGTTAATTACAGTTCAGATGTTGGAGAGGACTGTTAATCTGTCAGGAGAGGTTTTTATTGCTGCTCTGCTGCCATCCCATTATGCCGTTATTATAGTTGCGGGTGCAGGCCTGTAATTGCTGTAAGTAGAAGGGAAAGGTATCGAGAAGGAGAGGGAGAGATTCAGGCTTCCTCTGAGCTTATGGTCAGGACAACTCACACACGCACACACCTCCCTCTGTCTGTCTGTCCTGGCAACGTTTCTAAAAACGATAACACCGCCTGGGGACAAACAGGCTCCTGTTCTAACACGACTGCTACCGAGCCACCTCAGACGGCTAAACAATCGGAGCAGACATCACACGTGTCATTTGTCTGTGGAGCTCAACACTCTAGCAACCGTAACACACCCAAGCACAGATGCACCGAATCACCCCGAGGCGTCTTGGATTACAGGAGCCAGGCCAGGTGGGAAGTGGTGCGGACTGTAAGGTGTGGTTTTAAAAAAAGAGAGCTTACTTCGTCAAAAACAACTTGGAGCCAGGCTGGTTTTCTGCTTCTTTTCCTCAAAGCCAAATATAGACAGGCCACTGCCACGTCATCTGGCCTTCGGCAATTTTTAATCCCTGAGAGGGTTGAACGATGGGGTTCAGAACCTGCCTCTCACTCATGCACTCAATCACGCAACACACACACAGTTAGATTTTAAATGCACCAACATAATTGAATACATATTTACAACAAAACCTAAATCAATTTTGGCTGTCAAGCAGCTCAGGACAGTTTTATTGCAAAAACAAAGAACCTGAAAGAGTTCAAAAATAAATACAGATAAAACCACTGGGGGTTATTTTCAGGGAACATTTGCTTGATTTATGCTGCTAATCTTTTTCCTCTTCGATCACTGAAAAGCCTCATTTCTTTAACTGGACTAAACCAAACAGTATGACATTACTTTTTATCAGCGTCTGTTCCCTTTGAACACCACAGTCCCATTTGACTGATACTCAGGGTGAGAACGTGAATATGAACCAGTCATGTTGTGCACAATGCAGAGCTGCTGTTTACACCTCGTCTTCATTCAACAGCATGTTGGGGACTCCTTTGGAGATGGGGAACTCACGTCCTGATTCAGGGCACTGCAGACAGCCCTCTACCACCTCCACCTACAAATGAACATTTATACAAACACACACCTGCATTAGTGGTCTCCAGCAGAAGAATATTCTGTGCAAATACCAAACCTCCCAGCTTCCCTTGCACCATTCTCACCCATCGCTTTATTTCTATTTGGCAGAATTGCATTATCTTTACCACTCAAATATGACAAAATATAACAATAATAATCTCTACTTCTCCCAAACTGATGTAGGCTATGTCACTAGGAAGCTGAACCCGCAGCACACATGCATTAGAAAACTTTCAACTGTTAGGTTAACAAAGCCTTCAAGCTAAACCTTTGTGAACCTACAGAAACCTATTTGTGAGGATACAGCTCAGAAACTAAGCTAAGCACAGCTGCACAAAAAAATGGGAAAAATATCTCAGCTCACCTAAAGAATGGACCACAACATTAGGAGCGGATGAACGATACAAAAGTGTCTGTTTCATGAAAACTTGAAGCAACCTACACGCAAGCGCAAAACAGGGAGGAGTTTTGTTGATGCTAACAGATGTTTGCGGGCCTTCCATTATTGTATTTTTAAAGCTATCCAGCTTGAAGAGCAACACAACTTATAAATGATGGGTTTGCCTGGTGTTTCAGTGAAAGGGCGAGATGGATGGATGGACGGTGACAAGAGGCAGTTTCACTGATTGCTGTGTATCAAGTCAGACTGTATGTAGATCTGTGTCAGATCCACATGTTAAAACTATCCAAGATGAACACGATACATAAACAAAGCCAAGTATGATGCTCTGACATTAACCGTAGGATTACGCAACTTTTCCACATATGGTGCTCACATATATAAAAGTAGTAGTTTAGCCACCACAAAATAGTATACTCTCAACATTTAAACTACAGATTGATTTATATCATATGCATAATTAATACAGAAGTGAAAAGACTTGGGTTTTTTTAAATCACATTTTGAATAGTAGTGGCAATATTGGTCTGGAAAATCATCTGAAAATAAAATTTTCCTAACTCACTCGGCCCTATGTAGAATTTGATGAATTAAAAATAAGCATACTGTTATTCCCTAATGACTGGACTGGATACCTCTAGTAGTGCTCTGTGCACTTTCTTCAGGAAGTCTTCATTGGTCTCATAGTCTGGTACCAGCTCACTGGGCAAGTCCTGCCAATGACCCAACTGTGGAAAGAAAGGAGACATAAGATAAAGCCAAAATATAGCTGGGCCCCTACGTGATGTTTGGTCTTTCTCCGTCTGACACCTCTCCTGCTCATCATTGGCCCAAATTTACCTAAAATCAGCAGCTCTTCCTCTGCTGTTGGAGCAACACGTTTTAATACATTTGTCAAAAAAATCTCCATCTCATTCTGGTTAAGAGGCTGAACACAACATCAACACAACATGAAACTGATTGAAAGCCTCTTTCACCACCACGGCCACTGGTAACAGCTAACTTGTTACCATTACAGATTATACTGTAATTATACTGCGTGCAGTGTTCTTACATCTTTTGAATCATACAGGAGCTCATAAAGACATCAGTTTCTGACTTCAACATCAGAATGGGATTAAAAGCCCTTCAATGAACAGAGATGTTTTGGTAAGAGAGGAAGTATTCAGTGTTTCTGACACTTAAGAATAAAATGTGAAATTCGATGAAGTATATCAAGGTCATTTATAGATAGAATAGAATAGAATATTGTTATCGTCATAAATAAGTAAAAATGGCAATAAAAAGAGGCAACAGGGAAACATTAAAAAAAAAAAAAAAATGTCAGCAGTACATAAATATATGTTGCCTATAGCCCATATGTGCTAAGTAGCATTAGAACCAAAGCAATCAAGCATTCCAAGATAGTTTGATAGAAAAGAGTGTTAAATTTTTCCAGATATCTGGCTATTTATGTTCATTAGTTTGCATACCGTTTTTTTGTGCAATCACTAAAAACCTCCACCATAGGACAACCGTTAAACTTGTTGGTTGGTTTATTATGTTATTTTGATGAGGACATTGCGTTGCTCGACATGGTGAGGTGCTCCCATCTCCATGTCATGGCAATCAGTCACCAGGCAAAGACTTCACTTGTTGTCTTTCAATGCCGTAATCTCTACTTTTAAATAAAGCACCGGATAGTAATGGATGGATGGATTGCAGGACAGACAGAGGGATTGGACAGGGTTTGGAGGTTGTAGTTAAGTGTAGGTGTTTACTTCTTCTGTATATGCCTACTATATCAATCAGATTGAAGTCTTTCAGTTGCCTGTTTTATGAAGGCTATAATCCTATCTGGTCTACCAGACCACTGTTGATATCAGGCCTGGACTCACCCCCTCTGCAGCCTTGACCAGAGCACTCCATTCCAGTTTGGGGATCATCCTGCTGACAAACTGAGGGTTGAATTCCACATCATTCACCTTCACCTCAGTGGCCTGAACGTAGACGTATCAGAAGTTTAGACAGAAAAGAAAGAACAGTACTTTAATGATCCACGTAGGACAATTAATTCACTGCATCCACAAACACTAGCACCCGGGGACCAACTCCCGATCTTCTGCCTGGTGCCTTGGTCAAGGGCCATGGCAGGAGTGATTAGCCTAACACAAGTTTTTGTGGGTGGGGGAAACACACACGGGGAGAACATGGAAACTCCAAATAGAGAGGACAATACAATCTCTTATTACGGTGCATACAGGCTCTTAAACGTGCTGCTTATATCGTCCGGTGTCATCTTTACATTCATCATTTTATAATCAAGTCATACTGAATACAAATTGTTTTAAATTGGGCTGCAAAATATTGACAAATATATGAATATAATTAATTAATGTTATCTAGTATTTGTGCTGAAATCGTGCTTTATATACAGTATTTGCGTCCTGAGTGTGTGTGTGTTTACCTTGATAAGAAGCGGGTAGCCTTTAGTGACGCCTTTGACGTGAGACGTGAGCATGTTGTGTGTGAGCAGCTTCATGTTTACACACACAGGATCCCTCGCTGCTCCCACGACGCGTTACAAGTTTAAAGTCACTCGATACAGTTGAAGAGTTCCTGAAGTCAGCTAAGTTAGCGCGATTACATGTGCACCGGATATGGCTGTGGTTCTTCGCTTAAATGTTCCCCGCACATGCTGGTTCACTTTAAATAGTTCCTGGTACCAACAGGGAATCCGATGCCTTCTCTGGCCTGCATTTGACACCGAAATATCATCTGTTTTAACTCCTCAATGAAAAATAGGTTACATATTTCCCCCTTTTCCATTTTTATTGTATTTGGTTATTTATTTAAATGTACTCTACCTTTCTTTTTGGATTTCTTTTTTTAGTTTAGCACGTCTGTATTGTTTGTGTATATATACATTTTAGTTGATAAAGTTGTATATTTGCTCTAGATAACCCTAACAGTAATCCCATACGCAGAGCCATTTCTATACATTCTGGCGCCCTTTCCATAAATCACCGGCATCTGCATGTCCCGCTTTAACCTGATGAACCATGAACGGCACATAAGTACATCTTCCACCATAGATTTAGAGGGAAAGACTATTCACCCTGTGCAGTTGATCACCTTTCGTAATTTACCAAAAGACAAAAACAAAAATAAAGGCTGTGAAGGGCATTGTGCAATGTCAGAGCCAACTGACTGAAAGCACATTTTAACATCACAGGATGAGATCAGAGAAAGAAGAGACTTTATTGATCCCCATAGTGAAATTAATTCTCTGCAGCCCATCCTATCAGGACCTTTCAGACTTCCTTCTCTCATATTTATAACAGTAGCTTTACTTTTTGATTAAATATGCTGAACATTGGAGTTCCCCTTCAATGGGCTGATAACTTGTGAATGCATTTAAGTGATCACTGACAGTGGACTTATTATCGTTAAGGCTTATTTTACTTAATGTTTTTCTCGTAATCCTACTATACCAACTTTACCTCCAATAATATTCCCATTAATGTAACAATGAACAAACCCAAACATGTCAGACAAAGATAGTTTTTGGTTTTTATACAGAAATTTTTATTTTTTGTATTAATTTTGTATACTCATCCTCTCTGTATTATACAGGTCATTCATACAGTTTGATATACTAAATAGTAATTACACACAAGAGGGAGAACAAGTATCTCGCTCACAGACATGCATCACATAAACACTGTCTCTTACACACGCACAAGCATGCACCACTGTGCACGCACACACATGAACGCACTCACACAATACATGTCCCTTACACTTAAACAAAAAGATAAAATGTAAAAGTTTTTAAACCACCTTCTTTCTTTGTCCATCTTCATCAGATTCACATCATCTTATGTCTATCATTTTGAAAGAGTATGAATATACTTTAGTTTAACAAAATAGAAACAAAAGTAAAAAATATAAGAAGGCAACTAAAGAGGGCAGAGTGAAGACAGAGCAGAGTATTTCAGATCCCAAACCTCCTCACGACAGGAAACAGAAGCACAGATGAGCAGTTGTGTAGATAGATGAGCCCCTGGCTGTACTAGATTGCAAATTTCACAATTTATAGTGCGATACAGATACACTTCAGCCCTGACTAAGCCCAACATGCCTTTCTGGAGCTTAATCGGAAACAAGCTTAACAACAAATTTAGACGGTGCATTGATCCTGCATTTCTGTTCAGTCAGGATACTTGTCAGTCAAGTAAAAACATCAATATGCGCCGGTATGTGTTATGTTCACAGTAAAGTTGATACGGGAATGAGGAAGGTAGCCCTAACTAGTTCAAAACAGCTCTCTGCAAGATTTATGGCACGTATGACAGTAATGGGGTAAAGTGGGTGCATAGCGGGGCAAAACTGGACGAATCACTGGGCGATGGTGTGAAGTCTGGATGAAAAACATCTGCTAACTTCTGGAGGGATCTTAGCGAAGGACACTTCATTAGAACGGTCTACTTGTTTCCACTGAAAGGATCTGCCAGGAAAGACGAGACATTAACAACTGATCCCAGGCTGAGGTTACATCACTTGCAAATTCAAGATGTGCGCCCGAAAAAGGTGCACTATATTTTGAAGTGGTACAGGCTTTAGTAGAGTACCATGATGGGCATTTTTCTTGTGATAAGACCAGAAAAATTGAGTGATATCCAACCTTGGTGACCTTGGTTGGTATGGTTGGTAACATGAAGCCAGTAGAGTGATTAGTGATATGTTTTAACAAAAAGAAAATAAATCTGCATATTGGTTTACTACTCAAGGAAGGGAAACAAGCAGACCTCCTGCTGATTGTAGAACAGAATTACATTAATGTTCATGTAGAAAGGAGCATGTAAAATACTGAGTATCAGTAACTGCAGTAGTTAGTTAGTCATTTCTTTGTTTTTGCATTAGAACACACTGAGTCTCATGAACAATACACTCACAATTACTCATTCACACTTTTGATTCAGTCCCTTGCGTTTCCCATCTCTCATGCACATTCACTCTCTCACACAGACATAAAAAAAAATTATCACTCTTGGCCTTCTTCTGTACGCCACTTCAAGAAATCCTCCTTCCGGGCATCAGGTTTGATCTGGTTGCGCATGCCTCCGAGAAGATTGGAAGTAGCTTCAGAGGCCACGATTAAGGGTCGGACTACAGTGGGTGGAATCTGCCGCAGGACACCTCCCACAGCACCTGGGAGACCTTTCTGCTCATGGCCGCGAGATGCTACATCACGCAGCGTCTGAGCCGTGTCAATCACACCCTGGACAGCAGAGAGAGTTTGCAGGTCATCAAAGTGCAAGGACAAAGTAGGACCTTGACTGAAGAGTGAGTCAGAAAATCGGCTGAAACATGTGCATGTGACTGCTGATGTTTTAGAAGTGTATTTATGCAGGATTTGTGAAGGAAAATTTAGGGGCCGCACCTCTCGTACTGTGTCGTAGGCCTTAGCCACACCTTCTCGAAGGTCTGCAGGCTGGGCGGCTCTGCGGGGCCGACTGATGGGAGCCTGGCCCTCTGTGATGGCATAGCGTGTCAGGGGAGGCGTTGGAGACAGGATGTCATACACCGTCTCTGCTGTGGCCTGTACAAGTGGCACAGAGACACCAACAGATTTACAGAGACCCAGGTTATTTTAAAATCCTTCTGAACACACTCTCTGGGCCCTGAGGCTGATAGATGGACCTTTGCAAGGATGTTTGCATCATTACTGAGTGTTTTCATGCCTACATATCATTGCTGCCTCAAATTCAACCCATGGCATTGATTTAGTCCTGATCCTCTTAGAACAGTGCTACTCTTTAAGCCTGCTTGGTGTTTCACTGTTATAATCTAAACTCAACACGTTTCATACCTGGATAGCCTGTACCAGCCTGTTGCTGAGCTCCAGAGCAGCTGATGCTGTGGAGGTGCCAAAGGATGCTGCCCCCCTCTGGAGACCACGGATAATGCGTCCATCTTTCCTGTACTGCTCTATGGGCAACCAGAACAAATCCCTCACTCCATGGACTGGAAGGAGCGGAGAGGAAAAAGAAGTCAATTTTACACACTGCCAAAGACTGTGTACAATGCTTTTGGCGCAGACCCGTGCAACCACAACTCACAGAGCTGGACAACAGAGTGCATGGGCCCGACACCTCCCAGAATGCCAGGGAGCTGATTCTTCCTGATGTCTGTAAGCCACTCGGTTACGGCGTATTGGATAACTTTGTCCACACCGAGGAGTCTAAGAAAACAAGTAGTTACAAGTAACAATGAAACTTGGATCTAAGATGCTTTTCAACCAATGACATGTTTGTGTTGGTAGAGAGATGAGTGTTTCTACCCGTGTCTGCAGCAGAGCCTCTTCAGCTTCAGCTCAGAACAATTTAACTGTGCCAGACCAATAAGGATCCCTGCAAATGTTCCCTGTGAATCCAGATCAGGTTATAAGAAAAGGGACAATCATTTTGATATTTTTTTCTCTGTATCATATGTGT
The DNA here is from genome assembly GCA_900303265.1 of Brotula barbata. NCBI lineage: Eukaryota > Metazoa > Chordata > Actinopteri > Ophidiiformes > Ophidiidae > Brotula > Brotula barbata. The sequence goes on from OMNV01003255.1 coordinate 227,346, forward strand.
TTGGTCTGGTCAAGTGATAAATTCAGACTCAAATGCATCATCACCTGTTCAATGACAACATGTTTGCCATGATAGTCCAGCCAGATAGGCACTTCAGAGGTGAATCGGAACTCCCTGAAAAAGAAAGAATAAGCTTTAGTGTGCTACTATGTATCAGCTTTATGGTTTGAGACTCTCTTCAAGCCTGCAGTGTGTTTACGCACCTGAAGTAAATTGGCTGGTCAGAGGAGGAGGTGGAGCCAGCAGAGGAGGAGCTCTGCTCACTATAGGTGGTATCCACAGAGGCTGTGAGTTCAGGACCCAGACCACTCGCTGACTCTGCCTCCTTGGAGGGCTTCTGGGAGGGGTCTGCCTTCACTGAAAAACACGCAAGAGAGAATATAGAGAACCATAGTTTGGATAATGAATATGCAAATATGCACGTCCATGCATATTTGCAATAAAAAAAAAAAATCAAGACACAAAGCAACAATTCTTGTACTATTGCCAGACTCCCAGACTCAAATTACAGACAATCACGAATAAAAGCGAACATTTTTATCTGAGTAAATATCAATGTGTATCATTAGCTTGAATAATTATTTAAACATGCTCTGGAAAAAGACAAAAAAATCTATTACTCTACTAATGTATATTACTTTTGAATGGAAAACATTTTGGCACACAACTGACCTTGTTTTAAACCTTGACAATTGTGTTTTATACAACAATCAACAACATTATTTGTGAATGACAAGTGATAAAATAGACAGAATAAAAAAATAAAAAAAGAGAGAGACAGTTTACCTTCAGTTGCAGCGTCCACCGGCAGGTAAGGGTTAACCAAGGAAGCTAGATTACTAAAAAAGTCCTTCAAGAAGAACAGTGCATCCTAGACAGGAGATAAGATCATGAAACGGAGCCAGTTCTGTGCTTAATTTATGATAAGAGGAGTCACAACAGAAAGAGGTTCTAAAATCACCAAGCATGGTTTTCAAGTAGCTTTTTGGCAATGTGAAGTAGCTAGAACATAACTGCCATGTGACAAAGTTCTGTGATACCTGGTCATTTTTGGCTACCCTATTATTGTTTAAAATCATTTTTCCAATATAGTCTTTAAATAAAGCAGCTTTAAATAAAAATAACCGCAGAGTATTTTACCAGATTTCCCTCTCAGCCACATAATGAATATTAAAGGAGACATATTATTTAAATCTGTTTTTTCCTTGCCCTTCTGCATAAAGGCTCGTCATCCATATCTGTAACGACAGAGTGCATCAAGTGTATTCAGTCTCTGGAGGTACCTGATCAATGTTAAGTCTCAAGGGCAGCAAGCTGATTCGGAGACAGCACTCTGGGCCCCCGAGGCCTGACTCTGGACACACCTGCAGGGCCTTCACTGTCAACTGGGACAAGCCAACGCACATGATCATTACTAAACATGATTTGATAAACATTTACTGTTGTAAAGAAATAAGCTTATCCAAGCGCATCAATATTTGGTAGCAAAACCAGACAAGATTTATCAGTATGGTTTAGACTCAGGTAGGAACATCTAAAATGACAGAAAACCCCACCACCATCTAACAATTCGGGACTCCCCCTCTCACCATGTTGGAGTGGGCTCGGCGGGGCATGCTCTCACTGGTGTAGAGGTAGAGAAATTTGTTGATTTGAGATGAGGCCAAGCGGTCTCGCACCTCCAGCTCCTGGACAATGAATACCTGCCTAGAGAGTGGCCGTTCCCCACCCGGGCCCAACCCACCACCAGCTCCAAGGGATGCCTCTCCATCCTGTCCAGTCACTGGCACAGAGTAGGACTCATGCTGGAAGGATACCTAGGATAAAAATAAGAAAATATGTTGAAAGTGAAAAATAACACAAATAATTGGATGTGTGGAGAAGTATGGAGGTTTTGTTCACACTGTGATCGACAGTTCATATTATGGGTAACGTAGGTGTTAAATACATAGAGCACAGCTTGTAAGACACAACTCTCACACAAACACACTTACCTTGGTGAGCTGAATCTCCATTAGCAACGAGTGCTGACGGTTGCTGCCTCCAGCCCATCGCCAGGAATTCTGGGGACGTGAGGTAGCAGCGGAGCGGGATGGGGAGCTTCGCACACCAGAGGATACTGTGCGGCCCCTGAAGGGAGGGACAAAAGAAAAAGGGAGAGAACTGTTACTTTTATATCGTATGAGAGATTTAATCTATTTCTATATTTGCACCTAGAGCTATTTGTATCCATTTTGTTGTGTTACCTGTTTGCATGTTGGGAGAGTACTGACACAGACTTGCCACCAAAATCTTTGCCTCCATATAGATGCCAGACAACAGAAATCTCCCGCAGCACCACCCGAGTCTGTGGCACAGGGAAGCGGCTCGGGGCCCGCAGCAGGTCTGAACTCCCTCGTGGTCTGGAGAAGTGACTGTCCTTCACTTTAATGGGTCCCTGGGCCAGAACTGTCACCACGGGTTCTCCATCTCTGGGCTGGAGGAGGGCAGAAATCACTCAGTACAAATTACAAATTCAAGGTGGAAAAATATACAAAATATTCTCACGATTTCTGAAAAGGATCAAATTAAGAAACGAGGGAAGGCTAAACTAAAATGAAAGAGAGATCGACATGAGAGGGATGAGAGGAAAATAGAGCAGTATTGGACTCACAGGAATTCCCATCCCTGGAGCCTCGAGTATACAAAAGTCATCGTTGTCTGTGGAGCCCTCTGAGCCATCCTCCGACATCATATCTGCCTGTGCCTCTGTTGCTGTGACAACCAGTCCATCAATCTCAGTAGACTCCCCATATAGAATTGAAGAGCTGTGCTTTGGTGCCTCATCAGGGAATAGGTAGACTGAGACAGGTGAGCCTCTTGGCACGGAGGGTGAACCTGGACAAAGAATTCAGAGTCCATCATTAAGAAGTTCAACCTGCGAACACTTGAATTTATAATGTCATTACAATCCATCAGTGTGTTGAAGCTCTGCTGTACCTGGATCTAAAGTCTCTTCCCTTTGGCTCCTCTCTGTGTCTATTAAGGCATCAGCAAGATCATATTGGTTGATCTCAGCGGTTTCTGCAGGGGGGCAGGGTGGCAGAGGAGCTGGACTTTCTGAAAGCTAAGACCACAAAAGAGACAATTACACATGAAGTGCACAATTATTGAGAATATCCTGTTCAGAGCGTCCAGTTAATAACATGAAAACTACAAATGTACAGTCCAAGTTATACTATAATGGACATTGTTTATTTCTTCAATATTCCACATGAATTAAGTCTATAAAAAAGACAGAAATCAGCACAAAACCATCATATGTCCATCCTCGATCCATCAACTTCCCCTATTTGATCACCAATAAATACCTAGGTCTTACCAAGAGTTTCTGTCCAGCGATTTCAGTTGGTGATGCATGTCGGGGTGGGGGGTGCAGGTCACCCTGGGAGACCAGGTACTGCAGCAGGTTGACAAGAGCAGCACAGGAATCAGCACAGGTGTGGAGGTGAACCACATTGTTGGAACAACGGAGCTCAAAGAGAGGCTGAGATCAGGAGACAGTACAGATGACAAAATTTGAGAGAGGAGAAAAGAGGACAACATAAGATTAGAGAGATGGAAGAAAAGAGAACGAGCAAGTCTCCAATGAAAGGGAAAATATGGGAAAAAATAAGGAGGAGTAAAAACTCCTCTCTCTATTACTCAATCATTTTTTAATTGTGATGAATCAAATCACTGAGCGATAGGTTTCAGTTTTTAAGTACTTTATTAGAAATATACACCAAAAACTCAAACCATTCAGGTTTTCCCCATTTTTAGCTTCTTGCAAGTCAGTATTCCAACTGACAACAAGGCATTACAAATAAGACAACCACTACAAGATGTTACAAAATTCAAATAAAAGAAAAATCCAAATGGCTCTGAAGGAAGAAATTAAGATTTAAATGAACTTTTTTGTTCTTTAGATCATGCATCAGTCTGAGGTTTTTGCTAAAACATATTCTTATGAATGTGTATGGATGGAGTGTATAGGCACATCCAGGAACACAAAGATTATTAGATGATGCAAAAAACCTTACAAAATGCATCATTACAAAACTGACTTTACTTTCACCCCTCTCACATTTGTATCCCTTTGTTACTGATTGGCCGAAAGAAGAACTGCATTATTTTTGAGGGATGATATTTAGTGTTGCCTTGTTGGTTTTGGTTCCGTGTCCAACTGTAAATTGATCCTAGTCTTAGAAAGCAGTTTTTAAGCTATTATTATGGGACAACGTCATAATGGTAAAACAAATATTTGTACGCACTGGAGCTCTGCTTGTTAGTGGTTTTTGAAGGAAATTGAACTAAATTGTAATGTTATGTTTACAATGACATTTTGTTTGGCAGGGGTGGCAATTTTTCAGCTGTGGTGCTGCTGAGTGACTGTGGAGGAAACACAGGTATGTAAACAGATGGCGGCCACTCACCAGTTTACCCGTTTCACTGCCTTTCCATGTGGTTATGGCCAACTCTAGCAGGTCAATGTCCAGAACACACACATAGTCTGTGTGACACAAGGGTACTGTTTTAGTTTACATGAGTCAGCAACTCATTTTGGGAAAGACATTTGAGAAGTGCACACACATCACAATCTTTTACACTGTCACTAACAGTAACTACTGTATATCTGCTGATGAGACACAGACACACAAACTGTATAATCTACTTGACAACTTTGACGTAAGAGCACATCACATTCTTGTGTATCATGTGTGTTACCTCTCCTTAGATCCACCGTGTCAGTCTCACATTTGTCAGAGAGGTAGAGAGCAGAGTCATCCAGGATGAATCTGGCCAAAACATAACAGAAAACAACTTATGAAAAACTTATGTATTAAGTAATTCACTGATCAGATTTGTATGACGTGAGAAAACTATGCCCCAATAACGGCAAATATTTACCCAGTCAAACCTCACTGATTTCTGTAATACTTTCATTATTTCATTCATTTGGTGGTGAATTTGTTCAGTTCATAGTGAAGTCTACCTTAGGTGGAAGGTGGCAGTGTCTACAATGATATTACTGGACAGAGAGAAGGACTCCGCTGTAAACAGCACTCGCAGGGGCAGATATAAGGGCCTGGTAGAAAAAATAAAGGGGATGAAGGGAGGTTATATACAATATCATCTTAATATCATCATGTTGTCACAACAAAAAGTCCGAACCTGTAGTCCACGGCACAGGTGGAAAGGTGTGTATGGAGGACGGTGATTACAGCAGGTGGCGTGTATCCCAGAATTGGATCATCAATGACGTCCAGAAAGTCAACCAGCTATAACAAACACACAGACGGTCAGTAGGAAATACAGCACGTCAATCTTTGATCTCAGTGTGTTAGAAGCCAGAAAAAGCAGAAAGGGAGAGTTTGTATGGTTCCAGTGGATCCCCGTGGTGACTCTTACCTGCTCATGCCAGCTCTGATTGGACTGCATCATGTAATGTCTCATGGTGGCGCCTTGGAGGCGAAGAGCAACCAGGAACTCCTACACAGGGACAAATTCAGATTACTTTCACGGATCAACGTTCTATAAAATCCAGTGTGTAAGGAAGGACATACCTTAACATTCCTCTGTGGGTCCAGGGTGATTTTTATGGCTGTGGACAGCATCTGGAGCTCAGCCTCCCTACCAGTCACACTGCTCACACCAGCTTCAGTGGGGTAAATGGTAGGGTCCAGATGCTTCAGGGGAGTGAAGCTGGGCATCTCCAACTTCTGTGGGATGGGGGTGTCTTTCACCACTCCTGTAGTATAAGACAGGGAAGAAAACAATGAATATGAAGTGTTCAACAGTATTAGAATTTTATAAAGTGATTAAATGTACATATAACACACCTCGATGGTAGAGCTCTACTCGGTTGCCCTCTATACACAAAAAACTGAGATTTGGGTCGTTCTGGTGCTGTGCCACACTGAATATCTTTCCCCCTTCAAGGTCGAGCACAATCTCTCCATGATTCTGGTCCTCCTGAATGAACAGAGAACTTGTGAAATTAAAAGTGCAATGAAACAAATACACCCAAATGATGGAATCAGACACAGATGTTGGCTACAGAACACCAGAAATGATAATATGTAATAATAATTAAAAACAGAAAATTAAACTCTCTGCTGTACTTCGGTATCAGTACTGTATCAGTGGTTGGCAGCCACACGGCTCACCTTTTTGTCTGTTCTGGCTTGCAGGCGGCCTTTGCCGATCATGACTGTGAGGGAGAGGGCGCTGAGGGTGTGGTTGGGTTGGGAAGCTAACTGTGATTTTCCAGCTGATTCACTGGCCAAATAGAATGGAGGCTCATCCTCCTCAGAATCAGAGTCTGTGGCAGAAAAAAAGACAGGGAATTTTATGTCATTCTTTTATCGATGAGGGAAAGACTGCTGCCATAATTTAGGTGGATGAAGCTCGTTAAACTAGAGTTAGCATAATCAAGGAGCTATACTTCATAGAAAGGGATGCTATCCCATCTCAACATGGTAGAAGGAAAGATAGACCCAAACATCTGTTGCCAGAGTGGCTCTTCGTCAAACTAATGAAGTCCCTGCAGGTAAACTCACCCAGTCTAAAGGCTGACTTGCAGAGCTGGAAGTTGTCTTGGTGACCTCGGCGGGTGTCTGGGCTGTGTGGTAACATGGGAGGAGGGGGCGGTGGCTCCCACATCAACAGGTCATTATAGAGCCTGGGTGAGGGGGGGTGTGTGACGGATTTGATGTTAATTTTCATAAAGACCAAAATAACTAAACTCAGGAAACAAAAGCAAAAATAACTAACAGAACTGAACATTACCAACAATTAATGGCAGTTTAAGAAAAAGAACAGAAATTACACATTACATCATCACTCGGTCTTAAGAACTCAAGCAAATCAACTTTGATTTACCTATGTTTAGATCAACTATTCCAGACAAAAGAAATTTGTTTAATTTTTAAGAATGCCTAAATTAAACAGAGATCTAATTGTCCACATACTCGCCAGTGTCATACCTGTTGTAGATGCTCTGAAATGCCTGTTTGCTGGGCAGGAGGATGTAAGCCAGTGGCAGGCTGATATCTACAGCACATTGACACTGGGCAACACACTGTGCTTGAAACTGACACATCTCTGCTGGATCAGCTGGAATCACCATCTAAGAAGGAGAAGAAGAAGAAGAAGAAGAAGAAGAAGAAGAAGGAGAAGGAGAAGGAGGAGACGGAGACGGAGACGGAGAGGAGAGGAGAGGAGAGGAGAGGAGAGGAGAGGAGAAATCACAATTCTGCCAGAGGAAAAAACTGAGGGCCCAATGCTTAATTAGATGTGCCATCACACCTCCTCTGTCTCAAACATTGTTCGGTTGGAGGAGAATGGAGAGCTGGGTTTCTCATTGAGTTCACAGTGGCTTTCAAAGAACGTGGCCCCCAGGTCCCTGGCCAGGCTCAGCCCACTCAGACCTGCTGTAGGGCCATGGGCCTCACCTCCTCGCACACGCACCGATATCCTTGTGAGAGAAAGCCAATAGATTTAGCTTGTATGGCAATACTGGCTTGTGATAAGAGTCCAAGTCAACAAACATTTTTTGTAATTTGTTGACCAAGAATGCTTCATGTTAGACAGCAGAAAGTCACAATATCCCCGTTTTCTTTGAATGCTGGGTTCAGATTCTAAAATTTCCCATGATGTGCCCCTCCAGAGTTTAGGGAGATCGTAGGTACTGATGGGGCACAGAATTTTTCTTGTAACATGAGTGATAAAAGTACATTTAAGAATGAGTTAAAACAGACTGTAAAGAGGTGATCTCTGCTGTATAACATCATATGACTGAAGACCTAGAGATGTGTGAATGTAATACATGTGTGTGTGTTTTGCTAATGATCCCACCACTAACCTGGGTAACGAGTCACAGTTCCTCTTGATTCTGATACAGGGAAATGATCCTTCCTCCCAGCCCTCATATGACCCTAGGGAGACATAGGAGATGAAGTCTCTGATGTTTTGACATTTTAAAGAACTGCTTCAACATAAACGTGAGCTGGACAGATTCTCAGAGTTACATGGAATAGGGCTGCTATTAATTTCAAATATCAATCATTAGCTGACAGATCTCATAGCGTAGTTACGAATTGGCAGGAATAGCAAAATATATTTAGTGCCAAGGAACCTTCCATCATCTGTTTTTACCTCTAACAATTTCTCAAATTAAGTGACTACAACCATTATGTGACAAAATGGGCTTTCAAAGTAATGCTGCCAACTCACCACAGTTTAAGTACAAAGGGAGGAGCTTCAGGTTATACAACTGTGTTCTCACCGTGCAGGTCAGTGAAGGAGGCCTCCAGCAGCTGAGTGAGGCAGGGAGCCCACCCCTGTCCCGGGGTAGCCTTCTCAGCCTGGAGGTCAGGGGCCTCCTGATGCTTCAGCTCCAAATCCGTCAGCTCCACCACGAGGACCTCTTGCCGAACTGCCCTCTGGGTAGGGGGTCGACGCTTGGGGAGGGGCCGTAAGTCTGGTATAGGGAAACGAAGCCTGAGGACCGCATGGGGGCACAGGAAGGAGAAGGAGGAGCACAGCTCACTGCTCTGAGTCTGAAAGAGAAAGGATGAGACATTTCTAATATTTATTTGTAAAAAGACATCAATAATAATCAGTTCCCATATGTTCCTTTGGTACAAAAATACATTTTGGACAAATGAAATGAATGTCTGATGAATTATGAACTCTGTGACATGTGAAGGAGAGCTGTGATTGCTGTTCTCTGTTTTATAACTTCATAGCTAAATGTGTGTGGGGTTTCAACCTGTGTGTGTCCAGGTCCTGCAGTCTGTGTGGGACAGTGGCTGAAGGCTTTGCTCAGGCTACCCAGGCGACTGAGCATGTCCAGGTCCAGTTCAGCACTCAGGTCTGCCAACTCAACCCGCACTACGCTGTCCCGACGCAGCACCCTCTGTTTGCCCTGTCAACACGCGTACATGTCAAATTCAAAATATTAGAAACTGGCGCAAATACATTCTATCGTGACATTCATGTGAACCCCACTTCACATTGAAAGTGCATGAGGTCAAAATAAAAAAAAATTAATTTAATTTAAGAAACCACAACAATTCTTTTATGTAAGTAAGATGTGTATTTATGCTTGTGTACATACCTTTCGCAGGTGTTTTTCTATGAGGCCATAATGTAGCTGAGCACACGGTCTCGCTGCAGCTCCGACTGTGAACAATCCAGCTTTGTGGAACTGCAACAGCTACAACATAAAGAGAAGCACCAAACTCTTAACGTTTTGCTCATCCGCTTAATGAGGATAATGCAGAGACACAGTGTATATTCAGGCAGCAGATAACACAGCGTCATTTCTTTCTGTTATGTCTTCGTGACAGTTTCAGTATAAACAGAAGCATTTTGGACAGTCAAATAAGGATTAATTTGATCGCTGGAATAAATTATAGATTGGATGTGCACAGAAAGGCGCAGCAAGTTTTACCTCACTGTAAAGAGGCTTGCCATCTTCCCAGAGACACTCCAACAATTCCAGTCTGCTGAAGGAAAGGTCAGAGGTCACCGCCCGAGCGTGACTTCTCCCACTCCGCATCTCACAAGCAACCTGCACTGCTGCCCCTGTTAGTCTGAGAGACACACAAAGAAACTGAGCTGGTAGAAGGTGTGACCAACTCAATTCACTGCACAGGTGCCCACATGAATTATAACTTGTGTGCTTCTACCTGAGATGGGAGAGTGGGCAGGCCTTCGCAAAGCTGGCTCTCAGATGTTGGAAGTCCCTCTCATTGAACATGCTGTCCTTGAAAAAGGCCAGCTCCTGGAAGAACACCTGAGACACCTGAGCCAATGATGAAGCTCCATCAGGCCCAGGAGGCGGGTCCTCCTGCAGCAAGGATAAGGTGAGCCCACCTAGTGTCAGTCGCAGCAATGCATCGGGCTTTAATGGTTCTGGCTGGCTGTTGTGAGAGCGTCCTGCAATGACAAGGTGAGAGTTTAGGAAAATGAGGGGATTAATAATCGCTGAAGAAAAATATGACAAAAATATTTACCTCGGGTCCGACTGTTGGCCTGGGGTAGACTAGACAGGCAGCCTGCCACAGGATACCTTCTGGGGCAGTTCACCATGCCCTGAGAAACAAACAGAAAGTAGAATATCACCTATCAGATCAGGTCTACAATTAAGATGCTCGTGGATTTAGTACGTAAAGTATGTTTAGATGGTCTGTGCGTTGATTTCCTCTGATGAAAGAAAGAATGTGGATCATCATCTATATCTCTTAAAACGCTTAAGTAATCCCTTGTACAACTACTTAAGGCTTCCTATGATGATCCAGATCTTACCTGAACAAAAAGTCTGCACAATTCATCTTATGTAAACGCACATAGTGGGGTTTACTTCTCTGCCTAATTATTGTAGAATTCATCCCTTTTACCTAAGGGACAGAAACATCTAGTTCTATTAAAAAAACTTGAGGAATAAAAAAAAAAAATCTAACTCTGGTAGAATAATTCACCATCAATTATTCATTCATTGCAATGCTACAGCACCACACACACAGACACAGAGAGAGAGAGAGAGAGAGAGAGAGAGAGAGAGAGGCTGTACCTGCGCAGACAGAGATGCAGGCTGTGTGAAGCTGGCCAGGCTGTGTGTTGAAGACTCCATATCGCTGTCCGACAGCTCGCTGCCGGAACGCATAGACGTCACGCTACTGTTCATGGCAGCGATTCCCATGGAGTAAAACATATCTGATCGCACACAGAAAAATACCAGTTTAATATATGTTTATATTTTGGCTGAGTTCAAAATGTGTCTTTTAGAAGTGGTAAGTAAGGAAGGAACCTCCTCATATGTTGGGTGAAGAGGACAATATGGTCTCTAGAAATGCAATAAAATGAATCCTTGCTGCCTTGTGTACCTCCATTCTCCAGGCCAGTGAAGTAGGGGTCCACATCAGGCTCAGTGTCCCACTCCGTGTCCCTGGGACTGGAACCCAGCTGTTTGCTGAGGTCCTCCTCGATCATTCGCAGGTCGTCTGAGTCTAGAGGACGGCTGTGTACCCCCCCACATTTGCTCTCTATCTCTGTGGGGACAGGGGTGGGGATAAGACACTGATTTAGGTATGTGTGCAAATGTGGGCAAGCTAAAGTGTGACCTGACATTTCAGAGGTAATTACAGTTGTCTGCAACCTTTTTCTTAGGCCTTGGGCTTTTAATCCTGTGAGCAACTGATTGCCCATTAGATCTGAGGTTCAAAGTAGAAAATGTGTGCCTGTGTAGTTGTGTGTGCGTGTGTGGGAACACCAATGAAATACATACGTACTTCATTAAGTTATGATTTTCTAATAACTACAAATCATCTAATGTGTGTGGATTTATTGTACCTGATTAACGATACAATTTGCCTAAATGCTAGTGATTGATTGATATGTGTACATTTTAAATTTAATTTTCTCATCTATTTAAGCTTTTAGTGTAAGTACAGCCCTCCACTGTGTATGCATGTGTTTCGGTGTTTTATTTTACCAGTGTCTATACAAAGAGCTGCCAGCAGGTCTGTCAGATGGGTTATTTGATCTGGAGACAGCAGCATGTGGACACAGCCCACCTTCCCATCCAACTCCAACTGATAAAAACAGAATGAGAAAGAATGAGAGAAATGAGAGAATGAATAAATAATCAATGCAAGATGTTTTTTATATTTTTTCAATTATTCCTCACACACACACACACACACACACATACACACGCACACACCTTTGGTCCGGGTAGCATGTCATTCTGTTTAATCTTGACAGTGGTCTCGATGAAACCAGAGCAGCTTCCTATGAGCAGTGGTTGAGAGGGACAGGAGGGAGCCACCTGTGGCTTCTTTTCTTGCTCTTCGCCTTCGCCTTCTTCCTCATCTTCTTCCTCCTCCTCCTCCTCCTCCTCTCCTTCACTAGCACTGACTGAATCTGGGTGGTCCTTCTGTAGCAGCCCCTAAGAAATGGTTAACATCTTACATCCTCGACTTTATACTAGCTTTAAAATGAATAGTTAATGATTTTGGACACAGCCCATGTGTATTAATATTGGAAGAAAACTAGATTTAACCATTTAAGTTCAGTGTAAATAAACAAATGCTACAGGTAAAAAACACAAAATGTTTAAATAAACAAAAAATAAAAGCAAAAATTAATCTGTGGTGCAGTTAGTGTGCTGTCATCACCTGCACTATGCCAGTGCTGTCATAAAACAACTGAACAGAGCTCAGCTGGAGGATCTTGTGCAGGAAGGCAGGCGGCTGGTGGATGTCGACAGGCACAGCAGTCTGGGTGGCGGGGTCCCGCACCGCTTCATCGAAGTACTCCAGCCTGGAGGACCACCATGCAACAAATACACATATTTATTTGTACAAACATACCAAACAGGGATGTGCAAGGAAAATGAAGGTAATAAGATGATGATTTAGAAAGGGTTCTCCTCTAATGCAATTTCCTAATTCATGGATCACAATCTGTATTGTGGAAGTAAAATTCTACTGTCTGTATCTTTAGTGCTAGTGAGACTCCGAGACCAAAAGCACCCAAAATGAACACTAACATAAAGACTGCTCTCAAATCATCTGTTCTGTTAAGGATAGGCTAATCATTTAGTTGTCAATGTTAAGGTCACGGCCATCCCACAATGACGAAACCTTGAGCACAGACTGCAGTAATTTGTAACCACTGCTCGATATCCTTCAGGTGGATGATCTCGCCAATAATGGCACAGAGTAAAGCAAACTACACTAGGAGGTATATAAGGCCAAGAAGTGCTAGTTCAGAAGTCTGCAGAGGCCTCAGCTCAATATCAGCTGACACCTAGTGTGCAGACAGCAGCAGAAAGCTGATTCTTAGCCACCATTTTGCTTTGCCTCTCCCATGACTGCAATTAAGTTTTGATTAAAAAAATGTTCAAACAGCCAAATAGGACTTCTGATGCTTATGTTTACAGTGGAAAATGGTGATAACCACTGGCACGGCCTTTTTTCTTTTCACCTCCAACACCTCATTGTCAGTTTGAGTGGTTTTTTTTTACCCCCAAATCGATGCACCAATACAAAAATTTGTTTTGATTGAAGCCAAATAGACACAGGTGTGCAACATGACATTTCAAAATTAAACAGAAATAAAGATGCTGAGAGATTCATGCCCAGTCAAATCTTTTGCATATGACATGCTTATTACCTTCACATGCATTGTGTGCTTCGGCACAACAAGGTGAGATGCCCCCCAGACGGCAGACTTCAAATGCCACTCATTAAAATGTAGTTTAGGGAGGATTTTATATTGATCTAAATGCCCCCATAGGCCAGATACTACTGGCCTGTTTCTACAAATAATGACAGCCATACTGCTTTGGAGTGAGCTCTGTTAACATTTCAACAGAATTTTTGCAGCTATCTATAAATATATTATTAACATTATCATTAATGTCTGTATATTAACCTACCGTTTGATGTGCACTTCTAAGGCAACACCTGTTTCCAGGTCCAGGGGCTGGTGCTCGATCCGGATGATTGTATCCAGGAAGGTGACTTTAATGCGACGAAGTACTGCACAGGACAAGAGAGACATTCAAGGGTTCATTAGCACTGATCATAACATTCAGGCACCCGTCAAGCATCTGAAAGAACTCCAATCCCATACAGTGAAAACACTAATTTACACTAAGAAATTTGGATAGTCGGGACATTAATGGTGATTGAGGATTTATTGTGACTCAGGTAAGACAAAGTTTTTCTTTAGTCCTTTGGCTGTATGAACTTTGAGGTGTTTGACTGCTTCCGTTGAATTTGGAGGCTCGCTGTTTCATATTATTGTCACACCCTCTTCAATTCAGCATCCATTTTTGGTTTGAGTTGTTCTCTGTGTTTACCATCATTGACTTATCTGAGTGTGCTTGTGTTTCTTTCTTGAAGCTGATTCAATAAAGATCACACCTGCATCATGTGCAACCTCTTATTTCATGACAGCTATGCTGTGGTCCACACTGTGAGGCATCTTTTTGTAACTTCACATACAAAGCCGCTAACTGCTTACAATGCACACGGTCAGACCCACTGAACAGGTGGAAAAAGGTCATTCAAAGGACTTGTTAAAGCGCATTCGGCACCCCCTGTTCAGCGAAGGTTCCCATGGCTACGTCACTGATACTTCAACTCTATCCGTGTGTGTTAAGTCACTGAAATTGGCAGAGGTGTCTAGATGCTGGGAGTTACCGTATCATGTGATGACAGCCTGTGCAGACGAACTGCTGCTGTCATTCGTTTACAAAACTAGAACAGGAAGTCGGAGTCTTAGTCTTTCTCACGTGCACACAAAAACAGACTAGGACACACAGCTTAAACCTACCAGTCTCAATGGTTTGTGCAAACATCTCCAGTCCTTCCAGAGGAGCAGGTGGCTCTTCCGATGCCTCTGGGGGGTCCTTCTGCAGGCACTCCTGAGCCAACTGCATACTGGACGTCATATTTGAGGACCAGCCTTGGGAGTCCCAACCTCCAGCTGAATGTAAAGTGATTCCATGCATCAGGAGATTATTGATGACATATATAATGCCAAACGATCAAACATCTCACAATGATACATGGAGTAATAATAGACAAATAATATGGCAACTTTGGCCCATGTGGCTTCAACTGGTTAGCTAGAGAGGTCTGGTCATCCCATCACACCTCTATTATCTGACTGATCAGGTTTAGTGGGACCCAACAGGTTGACAGGCGTAGGTCTTACTTACTGGTTCGGTACTTGGGCCGACATGTTATCTGAAGACCAGACACTTGTAAGGTGCAGTGATCGGTGAGCAGAGCTTGCCAAGGGATGGTCACCTCTATGGTGCTCACAAAGCCATCCACTATCTCCAGAGGTGCCCCGAGGGACTCCAAAAGCTCATTGACCGCCTGAGGACGAAACAGTCAAGGACATGAGAAGGGACACAGTGAAAGACAGAATTTGGGTTCACATTTGCTCGCCACTCTGTGTGTAGGCCTAAGCCAAAGGAAGTGAATAAATAGCCTGGCTGGAGAGTTTAAAACGTGTAAACAGCGAGAGGGATGCTGCTAATGAAGAACACAGATGAGCTGATATGATTCCTTTAAGTGCAGTTCCTCGAAGAAATGCGAGCTAAGCTACGAGCGTGACGCGGTGGTTTGTTGTTGAACTTAAACGGAGTTGCGAAACAGCCTGGAGGTGCATGAGTTCAACAAAAACAGTCGCCTGCTGCGCCTTCCAGCGGACAGACACGGTCCCGGTCCCTGTCCCCGTCCAAACTCACCCATACGTCGATGTTGATATCCTTGATGACACCGCTGCCGTTGTACAAATCCAAGCCCAGCTGGTCCAGGCTCAGTCTCTCCTGCAGAAAGTGACCGAGGTAGTGCTGTAAGAGGTACCGACAGGCCCGCTTCTTGATTGAGCCTGACCAGGGGAAAAGCCAGCGAGACATAGGGCCAAAGAGAGCGGGGAGAGGGAGCGAAGAGGCGCCGGAGGAGACCGAGTTCGAATACTGTCCTCTTGTAACTGCATAACAGACAAACACAAAGTGTTCAAAACCAAGGAATGAGCCACACAGCCACTAGCTACGGGGGCTAAGGAAGGAGGCAACGCGTTACTCCACTTCTCTCCTCGGTTTGACAAAAACTCGAAAATCCTTTGTGTCAGCACCGAGCGGAGTCGGCCGCTGCTTGACGACGCGTTAGTCCAGCCGGGTTCAACCGCGTCGGCTCATTCCATCCGGACCAATGTGTCGAATTGAGGCGACACGTCCCGTTAGTGCGTATCTCTCGTTTCGGGGTTGTTTATTGTTATCATACGCAAACTGCTGTACGGTGAAGACGTCCGTGCGTGCTGCGTCACTGTGACGACTTCGAAGAACGGAAAAGAGAGCGGTGCCGATGTGACGCCATCTTTGTACGGTCAAGTCACGCTAGCCAAAATACTGCCACACACTGCTTGTATACTTTTAGCTTTGAAAGACATTTATGTGTGTTTGCAGCAAGAAAAAAATGGTTTCAGTTATTCTTTGTAAAATTAGTGTGTAGGCTGCTCACCACCCAAGTTTGTTAACCTTTATTTTAGACACTTGGTCTCTTAAAAGTCAGGTGGATTCCTTCCCACCTTCAAAGACGTGAATTGGAATCTGAATTGACCGTAGAAGTGAATGGGATGGACTGTCTAACGTTACACTAGCTGTGGCCCACCGACTGCAGAAATAGGTGGCTGGTCTGTTTGTGTTCAATGCTATTCTAAGTTCTAAAAATACCGTTTCATTTGCAGGTTGTTTTTTATCAGTAAGAGAAACTTATTTTCTGCAACTGCCACATTAATAAAAGTGTAATATGCAAGATATCTATAGACACGCTGTATATATTACTTGTCTACAGATTCCTATATAACACATCTGAAAATGTTGCAAAGATTTTCACAGCATAAGTCAACAAAATTAATTACACCTTACACAATGTGGTATGGACCAAGTCCAAGTATGAATGATTTATTTGGTTAACTTCCACAGAAAACCCAGAGGCTCACAATCTCTTTTCATTTATTGAATTTACTAAGACTTATCAATAAGGAGTACAAAAATACAGCTGAGATTTTAGTTTAATGTCACTTCTCACCTACTTTCTTTTGTTCTGCATTTCCCTAAATGTATATGTGCCTGATTAGGTTCTTTACTAATAATCAGGTTCTTTTTTTTATTACTGCACTGGGATGTATGTCTGTTCATCAGGTAAAAAAATGCTGTTTTCATTCCTTTTGCAAGGCCATCATGAATATAAAATTGAACTTGCTGGGTTTGTTTTACATTTAAAAAAATAAACGAATAACAGATAACATGTTTACAGCTAGCTGTGTATGTTTTCTTTACCATAAAACAGTAAAATGTGAAATGTACTTTCTTATTAATCACAAGAAATCAGGTTGACAAGTTATACCATGGCCCATTAAAAAAATATAATGAACATACTCTATTTGACTAAACACTAAAATTACAATGGCAACCACTGTTGTAATATAACGTGTTTAGGGTCAAATTATTTTGTAATTTGGCTGTTAAAACAAAGCACTGGTAAACAGAAATGTCACTTCATGTGCATCATTTTTAATAAAACAAGAAACACCAAGAAAAAGATAAAACAAAAGCCATTGACATAAAATTACTGCAAAAATTATGATTCAGAACTTCACTTAATGAATGCAACGTCAGGGATCGTGCCTGATGCCTGTGAAGTGCAGAGAAAAAAAAAAGTTAGTCTTGCTATAACAATGAACACATCCACAAAAGTGTGTTGAAAATCATGGCAATGCTGAAATTAAAATAATTTGTATTACCTTTAGCTGAGTAAAGACTTGTGCTGCTCTGTTAAAGTCCCACTCATTATCTTGCAGACACCTGCAACAGAACATTTGTTAAGATGTTTTTTTCTCAATGTCAATAAATAGCAAATATGCACTCACCACAAAGAAAAGTGAACTTACTTTTGGGACCACTCCAAATTCATGCCGGACTTCTGGGAAAAGGCTGAAAGCATCTCCTGCTGCGGTGCCGTGAGGGTGGGTACAGGGCTGGAAGACGGTGTGGGAGCTGGAGCCACAAAAGCTCGGCGGATCTCCTCCGTTGTAGCCGTCCGGATGAAAAGCTGGTCATTCACAATGCACAAACTGGCAAAGAGTAGACATACACTGAGATATAAGAATGTTAAAAACACAACTCTTTGCTTCCTTTTTGACTGTTTGGAGCTCACATGTTCTTAGGCTGAGGCAATAAGCAAAAATTAATGAGGGTGTAGCTGCATGTTTCATAATCTAACTTCAATAAGTTTGACACTGGACCTAAGACCAAATTACTACAACTGCTTACTGTGGTGTCACAAGCCAATTCTAAATGACTACAGCCATGGTGGTTGTGAAAAACTAATTAATTGTGGATATTATGACATTTTAATTATGTTAAACACTTCCCGTACTGCACACAGAGATGAAGAAAGAATGTTAGTCCAGTGGATTTTCTGTATGATACACAACTGCTAACATTGCTTGTGTATGCTATGTGTACTTGCTTGACACAGGTACACATAGGGAATATGTATGTATGTATGTATGTACAGCCAGGTACAAACCAAACCAATTGTGGCTCTTTACACATACCCAGAATTCCCTGCAGGGACTGTAATGAAAACTCGAGAGAAGGCCAAGGTGGAGTCCCGTGATTTGCCATCCACTGCGACTGAACGACAAATATAATACGAAAATGTTACTTGTAGTGTTCGTGCGGTTGGATCACATTTGAATTGTGGTAAAAAAAAAAAAAAAAAAGTAACTCACCTTCTTTGAAAACTCCGCTGACCGTAAAAGACAGTAGTGTATTCTGTAAATGGATGACATGTCACAGAATTATAACAGAGAATTTATAAGGTTAAAGGTTTGTACCTCGAGGAGAAAGTAGGGTGCAGTCAGAATCATAGTAAACACAGCGACTACACTTGAGACTGCATACATATCACAAAGCTGAAAATATTTATAACAGTTAGAGCACAACATATCAAACTGTTGAAGGGACAGGAACAATGGATCAACAGACTGAACATGTTGTCTTGCTACAGAAGAAGAAATTTGACAAAATGAAGATTAGATGGATAAAGTGCAACATGCAGTAGCAAAAGCTTGAAGCTCAGATTTCAAAATTCCTATAGCTGTGTAAATGAATATTTACAATATTTTAAACATTAGTTAAGTGACTGTACAGAAACCCAGCGTGTGGTCTGGACAGTCCAATATTTTGTGCACATAAATGTCCCTAAATAGGGTCTGATTCACCGTGGTGAAGGTATTAAGTGGACATGATGTAGGCTCATTTTAAGTATGTCTGATAAATCAAACTTAAACCCACCGTGCATGTGTTCACATCAATGGTGAAGGAGGCTATGTCATGCTGTGTTTTGGGGAGCTCATTGATGAAAGCCACAACATTTAGTCTTGTGTGCTTCAGCAGGCGAAACCGCATCGCTACAGAAAGGAGAGAAAACATTAAGAGGGCATCACAATTATACATAATCAAAACAGTTTTGATGCCATTACAGATTTAAAGCTATAAAGCTATGTTAACTCACTGGTGTCTTTAACCCGCTTAAGGTTTCGACTGTCCTTGTGGTATTCCCCCAGACTACTCCTACAGTTATCAGGAAAAAAAAAAAATCAAAAGTAATCTCCATTATTACAGATGACATGCATACATGGAGGTGCTAGGAATCAGACTAAAGTTGAAAAAATGCAACCACATTTATCATTGTGCTATATTTAGGGGTATACAGTGTGTCTTCTCACCTAGAAGGATTCTGGGTGGAGTAAGGTGTTGTGAGGGATAACGATGCGCCATCGTGGTACGCATCCAGCAAGGGCTGTCTGTCCCCGGAGTCATATATACTGTAGTACCTACAAAAGAGCAAATGTAAATGTTAATTCTGAATGAGACTGTGTCATTTCAATCCACTGGTTTTATATAACATAGTTATATACATATTTGAGTATAACATACAAAAACACACACACCCACATATATATATATATATAAAAAATAAAGGATGTTAACTCACTGCTGCAAGAAGCGAAGGATGAGAGCCTTGATTTCGTCAGATCCGAAAGAGCTGCCCTGGATTGTTCAATAAAAGCATTAGTTAAGCACAAAAGGAGACAAAGATGCCCTAGAGATGTCATCAAACATAAATATAAAAGGAAAGAAATCGACATCATCAAATACCACAAATGGCTCATCTAATATGAAATGTGAAATTACCTTGCATGGTGGGATGGTGGTGGGCGCTTCAACATCAAATCCGATGGGTGCGGGGAGGTCATGGCCATCCTATTTACAAACACAAACCACACATGAAGGGAAACAAAAGAAGAAAAACACCATGCCATGCAACTATATTCAATTCATACAAAATACTAAAGATGCAGACTATACAACACTGCAACAACGTGTTGCAATTCTAAAATTGATAACATTATTAGAAAGCCAGCAGAACAATATAATACACCACAATGTCAATTGGGTGATTAGCCTGCAAGGTAGGTAATATATAATTATATATTTACAGCAACTCTTTCTCCAGGGATGAAGACAACAGAGACAAAGCAAGGTGAGAGAAGGATTTTTTTTTTACCAGTTTGAGAAGCCGGGGAAACCTCTGCCGCACAGCACTGGGACAGGAACAGAATCAAGAGCAATAAAGTTATCATCGGAAACTGGTGCAAACACGGGAAAGTCATGCTCACTACAACAGAGACAGGCGCGGGCACCCGCTGACTCATTTAAATACATAATGTGCCTTATACTACATGTAATGTTATGATGCTGCCTTGCGTAGAACTAGTGGGACAATTTGTTATTCATGTTTGAAAAACCAGTGGCACAAAAGAGCAAATTTTGTTTGTATACAAGTAAAACCAGAATTGGATTAACACATTCACTCTGATGTACCCTTTAGACATTTCTCCCACCCCCCAAGTGTACTTACCAACAGGAATACTCACCCTCTCCCCCAATATCCCCCAGAGATACACACATCTGAGAAGCAACACACACTTTTCCAGGAGTACACATATACACATATAGAGGCCCACAATCTACAAGACTGTGCAGCAAACTAGCAGAAACAACCATTTGATTTTGAAAAATAAAGAAGTTATGGAGTGCTGGAAGAGGAGTGGATATCGCCAGTCTCCCCCCAAATCTGGCCAAGACGATGAAGAACAGATGAGTCTACATCACCAAAAACAAAACTGGGTCTGGGTAAAAGAAATAAAGAAATGCGACGGGTGCAATTAGTCGAACATTTAGAAGAGGTGGTGAATGCTGTTTATCATGTGAGCAAGAAATTGAAGTAGGTTTGGCAGCACGTGAGCTCTCGTTTATCAGGAAAGGCAGACAACCTGAGAACAGCAAAACAAACAAAAAAAACAAAAAAACAAACATCTGGTCTCAGACTGAGCTGGACCCAGCCATCCCACAGCTCATCCCTTAGTCATCCCCTGCTGCACACGTGAAGCAGCGCGCGGGCCATCCTATCTCACCACCATCACATTTGTCAAGAAAAGAATCCAACTACACTACGACTGTGGACCCACTGAAACCAGGCCATTTTTTTCCTATATTAATTTGGTCCCAGGCCTCTGACTACAGAGGGAGTGGGAAATTAAAAAGTATCAGTTCCACTGCACTCTCAGCTTGCGGTCTGTTTAATTAACTCTGACAAATTTTCTGTCTGAACTTTTTACTTGTCATCGTCATCAGCACATTGAAAGAGGCAGCATTCTCCTGTGTTGTTCAGTTTCCTCCTTTGAGTCATTTCATGTAAATTGCACCAAGATGTTTTTCCAGTTCAGAACACGTTTCCCCAAGAAGTACATGGGGAAGTTTCGCCACTGCATTCTCAACAGCAGAAGTCACTTTTAGGTGAAGGAGAACCAACTGAGAGGGAGAGTCTGTGCTTTCTCTTTGGTTCATCGCTGGTCATTTGTTGTAATAATGACACTTAATCCCACTCCGCCTCAGCCCAATGAATTTTCCTGTGAAGTCCCGTCTTCTCCATTCCTCCTTGTTACTTTTGTGGTGAGTCAGCACTCACAGGGACTAAGGCTGAGTAATCGTGACTGTGCCTGCCTTAGGTTGTCCCGGGTTTCAAGGTGGGATCTTACCCGTCATGGGCTATCCAGCCTTCCATACTCGCCTGATACAGGAGGCCAACTGGGCAGGGATACTATGAGGGGAGTGGAAATCTCTTTTGCTGGGGATTTTCTCTGTTTTGTCCAAATAAGGGTCAACTGTGGGTTGTTCCATTTCCGAGAAACAACCTGAAGTAGCGCTCAGTACTGCTCAAAACACTGTTGTGAATTCACAATTATAAATGCACCACACAAAGAATGGTGTTTAATGATGCTTTTTGTCCTAAGAATTGTGCTGCCTCCCCTCTGGACTATATAAATTGCAAGTGGCGGTGATAGTGGTTTAATGCAGGCAGTGGGATGACTATCTGGGAAGACAGCAGGGGAGTGCTGGGAACAGCATCGCTGAGAAGCAGACAGACACATGGGAAGCACGGAAGTCAAAGAGCTGAGAGAAGATGCTAGTTCAAAGTGTGCAAATCTTATGCAAGCTGAAAAGAGAAAAACTGTGAAACTGCATCACAGAAACTCTGCTTTGCAATGAATGGAAAGAAATGTTTAGATTGCAGTGTGAAGGAGAAATTTTAAGCACAAAGCAACAAGGAAATGGCCCCATTTCAAACAAGAACTGATTGGACATAATCACTAAAATTATTACACCTGTCCTTCATTCATACGCAAGACATGCACGTGTCAACTGGTTCAGTTTAATCCAAAGAGTCATTCTTTGCTCCTGCAAAAATCCATTTCATTTGCCACAATGACAATACACAGTCACATGTGTCAACTTTTGTCAAATATTGTTATTCAGTGCTTTCAGTTAAGGTAGACACACTCACACCAAGCAGACAAGCACTCAAATCACGCCAAATACTACTATTAATGTCCCTCAAAAAATAAATCACTGACCTGATGTATGCAGCCTGATCTTTGAAGAGGTCACACAGTGGGTTCCTGTTCAACCACAGTTCCACAAGTTTCAGGCCTTTCACCTTGTCCAGCTCTCGGTCTGACTTCAGCTGGATGGCCAAACAAAAACATCAGGGTTACAGATGTATCACATTCTTTAGGGACAACAAATAAATGACTATCCTTCTATCCAATGAACAGCCAGTCTCACCTCGTTGTGTGAAAGGTTCAGAGTCTTCAGGTGAGGTATCTTTGTGGCTAATTCAGCTATCTCATCCAATTTATGAATGCGGTTGTTGCTGAGGTTCAAGCAGGTCAACTGACAAAAGCCATAAGAGGTGGAGAACAATGGAATTTCTTTATCAGGAAAGAGCTTCAAGTATATTAACATTTACACCATGTCAGAGGATTTCATTTTATAGATGTTACCTCTGGAATGTTTTCTTCAATGATCTTGATGACAGCTTCCATACTTGTCTTCCTATTGAGAATGACTTCAATGTTCTGGGAAACCAGATCTATCATACAAAAGAAAGGTCCCATACTCAATACTCTCAGATATTCCAAACTGGAAATTATACAATTTTGCTCACAATTAAGTGATAGAAACATTGTAATGAAGTGATTCCTTAAAAGTGTAGTTTCATTCAATTGATGTGTTAATTGATAACTGAAATGTGCAACCTGCTGAATAATGGGACTATAACACATACTTGCACTGGTAAACAAATGATATGGCTTGTACACACAAATCTTAAATATAACCATTTTAGTGGTAGTCTCTGCCGTAAACAGTACAGAATGCTTTGAGGACCAAGTTCAGGCTAAAACCTCTTTTACACCATTATAGCAGGTTCTGGTTTCTCTCCAAGCATGGCAAGATTTAGTGTGTGGACATTAACAGACCATTTCGAGACCTGTCGCTGCTCTTCACATAAAAATAAAAAATACATTTAAAATCAAATGACTCCAGATACCACTGGATCATGAACTGTGAAATATGGATCATGAACTGTGAAATATGTGCAAAGTAATAAGTAGAAGTGGGAAGAGTACGTGAAAAGTTAAGTATTTAGTTAATCCAATTTTGCTGTATCCAATATTAAGTATTCACTGCCATGCTGTGACACTATCACAGAGATAAAATCAGAAAAAGGAAAGAAAGAGAGAATTCCAGGCTCAAATCCAGCATTTCACTTGGTTCTCATTCCGGAATCAAATGATCTGAGGCCGAGATTCCATCTCACATCCAGATACACAACTATACTTTAATAATAAACAAGTTTACATTAAAAAGATCTGTGAAAATAGGTATAAGAA
>OMNV01003255.1:254613-277337 GCA_900303265.1 Brotula barbata
ACAAGATATATATATATATATTGTGCATCACCATTCAGACTAAAAATGGTGATGCACCATTATGATTTTTGGCCCACATTGCCCAGACCTAACACATACATTTATATGTATATGTATGTATATATATATATATATATATATATAATGTGCTGATGACTACATGATGGACCAAATGACATTAAAAAATTAGTGACATATAAGAGTTTAGAGTTGTTTTAAGTTTAAAAGCTTAGATAAATTTACATTAAAAACTGCGATGTCAGAAAATCAGTAGTCTGAGTGACCAAAAACACTATTCTGTACAAATGTTTGTACAACAGCTGAACCATCATCAAATATTGTCAAGGTCATAATAGGAGCAATAACACTGACACCCACTGAGCTCGAAAAAATAGTAGAACTTCAATGTGTGCTTGTAGCCATCACTCATCAGAAAAAAACCCTAGGCATCACTTTGGAGCAATTCTCCAAATGCCACATTAGTTCAAAGCACCAAAAAAAAGGGAGATAATGCAACAGGTTGCACAGGTTGGTCAGCCAAACTCACAATCTGTGTTGGGAGGTGCTGTCCTGAGAGTTATCACTCATTGTTATATCTCCGTCGTCTTCAAGCCTGGACCTTGGTCCTGGACCCCCGAAGCCCCCTGAGTGATTTCCCCGCTGCCGATCTCTGCGGGACCTGTCATATGATCGACCCTTGTGGCCCCCTCGACCTTTACGGCCTCTGTATGGTGCTGTTCTGTCATCATGTTCTGAAAAATTTAACACAGACATTAAATCAGCAGTTATTCCAAAAAAAGATATAGAAGACACAGCCAGTGATCAAATGAACTTTAAATTGTCGTTTAACTTTTAACACTGCATACACATTAAAACACAATCTGATAAAGGGTGCTAATGTGGCTTTCATATATGTCTATCCCTCTTTCAAATAACAACAGTTTAGGTGAGTGAACAACAGAATTCGTTAGTTTCTTGTTTAATGATACGTACAGAATAATCACGAGGGTCTATGGAAAATATCACTGATTGACCCATTACATACGTTTACCTCCTGGAACCACGAATTCACTGCTTCTGACCTCTCTCCTCACCAAAAAGTCCCCGCGGTCTGAAGAAAAATTGGACATTGGAGCGAAGTTGTAACGTTAATGCTGTAGTGAAGAAGATCTTACCATTGTAGTAATGGCCGCCGTCCGCCATGTTTCTGGAATAATGTTGGACAAAAAACTCAACTATGGGTGTAAAATAATTTATAAGGGTCTTCTTCGCTTTCACGACACGTAAAGGTGACGATAAAGAAGAAATCTCAGCATCACACTGACTTTAGGAGCTAAAGGAAACTGCGACGTGCTAGCAGTAGTGTGTATTAGCAGCTATTAGCTTAGCTTCTCCTCTAGCGTTGTGACCCAACACCAAGACCGAGACGCCAGTAACGTACTTTCCCAACCAGAATACGGAAATACGTAAAGCTGGGCGGCCGTTCCGTTGCGTCGAGGCTGTTGCGCCGTTGCGTTCCTACTTTACGTAGGAACTCGGGTCATGTACATGACGTGACCAATGACGTTTACAGATTGACGCATATGATATTCGACACGGGTCTTACTTTCAAGCGCTTGCGGAAGATGAAAGACTATTTGACAATACAAAAGAAAAATATTGGAATGAACGTATACTTTAAAACACCCAGACACTGCCCGGTGCCAATTAATAAGTACACATTATTTCATTGTCGATAACGTCATTCATCAGGGGCAAGCGCAACACGTTGAAAAAAAACACCAAACAAACAAAAAAAAAGAAATTTGAACATTCTAACTGAGTCAGCATAGTAATAAACAGAAATTTCTACACCTTTACATGAGCATTACTCAATCTAAAAGAACCTGTTTATGGCGCCACCCGGTGGAAATCACAGAATGCCAAAATAAATGAACTACAATAAATAAAGGTCAATTTTTATTAATTACATACATACATTTATTTATTGATAACATATGGTGATATGTCTAATATACTAAAGTACAGTATAATAGTGTTTTGCACTTACACATTCAGGAGATCTTTGTATTTGGAGTCAAGCTAGTGCTAAAAAATACACTTTTATTGATTGATTCATTGACTATCTTATATTATTTCAGTTTGTTTTTGTTAAGGCAGCCAAGAGATATACGTTTGTTTACTGAATTTGTTCCATTACTTCAATTACAGCACATTCTATGAAGCATTTCCTTGGAGATCAAAGTAGAACAAAAAAAAATGCTAATTGATTAAATTTGTTCCGTTTTTGAATCTTACCTAGTGATATGAATATTGAGAAATTAAATGTCTTTTTGTCTTGTGCAGTAAAATTCCATTGAATGTATGTTTTATTTCTTTGTGGCGTGAGAGACTATCAATTAAGAGAAAATAACATCCAAGTTTTGCCTCAATTTTATTTTTGTGGTTTTCATTTGTTTTGTATTCGATTCATTATGACAACATCCCTATGGTGTTGAGATTCTCTTACTGAATAAAGAGGTATATTTGTTATTTCCTGTATCCTAACATCTTATTTGTCATGGACTTTCCAGCACGCCTGGTTGATGGAAGAGGAAATTATTTTAAATTTCCTCTCTCAAGGTGTCTTCCTTCCTTCTTTACACATCAGGTTTTTTGGGGGGTTATTGGGGAGGCGGGGCTCTTTCCTAGTATTTTTCAGACAAATGAAGGTAGTGAGCCTGTTAAGCATTTTGAGGTATTGTATGCAATATTGGGCTATGCAAAAAAAAACTTGACTTGAACTGAGTGTTCAACAGCGACCCCATTCGGGCA
Source organism: Brotula barbata (assembly GCA_900303265.1). Classification (NCBI taxonomy): domain Eukaryota; kingdom Metazoa; phylum Chordata; class Actinopteri; order Ophidiiformes; family Ophidiidae; genus Brotula; species Brotula barbata. The sequence continues at coordinate 257,428 of OMNV01003255.1, forward strand.
ATCACAGTACACGTTTTAACGCCTGACACTCCCGTTAATTACTTCAACTAACTACTCTGCATATTAATATTAAAGAGGGAAGGTAAGACAACGCCTTATCTAATCGTATATACGCAGGGAGAATTGTCTAAATTGGAGAGCATGGCGGTGTACATGGACCAAACTCACCGTGACGCGTCACGTGTGTGACCACTGCTAAATTGGGGAAGCCCCGAAACGACGCCATTCTGCTCTCTGTGGAAAAACAAACGGTTACAACTTACTGCCGTGTCTCAAAGAACAACATAAACTGCGAGGTTAGCAGGATTTGGCCAACTGTGTGCCAACTTTAGGAAACTTCCTCGCCCAAGTGAAGCACTTTAACACAATTATAAAAACGACTATACTCAGTTGTTCCTTCACCTGGTGATATTTTTGAGGATAACGAAAAGCGTTGCCCGCCTACAGTCTCCACTTAGTTCGGTCTGAGTTCCGCTGCACCTTTTCCACAGCGTCACCGGTGTGGCGACCCCTGGTGGACAGTCTTTTACACGACCAGGAACCCAGCTTTGGCGCTGTGCAGGTAAAACGTCCCATTTGGCACTAGTACAGTGACCTACACGCAGATTAAAGCAGGGATTTCTGCCTTATTACAAATCAATGTATATATCATATGTTTACAGATTTTTGCCATAAAAAGTGCGACTCGAGGCGCATTGCGGACTTTGATTTAGCTTGGTCCTGCAAAAGACAATGACAGCTGGTAAAACTAAAGCGTGATTAATTGTGAATACACCAGAAATATTGACTGCAGGCAAGTAAAAACTTGTATATTGTACTTTTCATAGAACAAATGGAGCTCAGTGCTTTACAAAAACAGAAAAGATAAGACCCTTACAATTTTAAAACACCTTGGACAAAGAGAAACGTAGAGAATATATTAAAATGTCAGTTTAGTACAAAGCCTTGCGTTGAGTTTGAAATAACAGGTTAAACTATAGGTGTCATGTTAAGACATTTGCTACCTGACAGTAGATGTGAACAGTCAAAGGATTACAGAGTTTTGTTTCTTTAGATATATGTCTTTTTGAGAAAGCAACATTCGTAGCAACATTTTACACTAAACACATGCCGGATGTACAAATGTAGCGATCAAACGACTTGTGCCACAAGAACACAGACAAAAGGAATGAAGCACAATAAACTAACCAGAGGTACTATAAAATATGAATCTGGACACCAATTAACTCCAATGCTTTCTGCCCATGTGCCTCAAGTGGTTGAGAGGGTCCTCAGCATGTGTTCCTAATAGACATGGAGATGCAGGCGCATTTGTCCTGATGTGTAATTTCTGTTTCCATTTCCTCATCCAGTAAAGACAAATCTTGCTCAATGAAATCTTCTCAGCCTTCATCACACAGACGTGACCCTTCAGGCCTCTTCCTTTAACATACTCTCTTTCTTCTCATGTGCCCCCTCTTTTGCTGTGCTGATGGCTTGGTTAAGAGAAGCTGTGAGGGAGGCCAAACCGATGAGGTACCCATCCTCCCTGCTACCTTCTGACCACGGGACGTCGTGTCGGAGCTCACTGTTGTCAGGCGCAGGTGTCGTCTTCCCAAAGTCGATCATCCATACATTGGCACTGCTGCTCCGGTCATGGATAAAGAGAAGGGAGCTGCCAATCACCTGGACAGACAGGACAGACATGGGCAGCATAAGAATTGGAATTCTAAATAATATATTATGTATTCCAGACTGCTGTGCTTTATATGTTCAAAATCATAAACAATAACAATAACAATAACAATAACTTTCCAGTTGTTATTGTTGTTACTTTGTTCACCATTTGGTTATTTAAAGCAGAATTTAACAATAGAATATTAGAACAAAAGTCTTGTCTATTTCAACCAACCTCATGGGTTTTGAAAAATTGTGAATTCATCAGAGCATCATTCAGGGCCAGGAGTCTGGCGTGATAAGCTTTCTGAGGGGAGAAATGGGAAGAGATGAGATCATGGATTGCATTAACTCGGTGGGGTGCTGTTAAGATAAATGGAGCAATGGGGTAATTAATCGATTATATTATATTTCAGTTATTTTTTCAAGTTGTGGTTGAAAGTGGTCGATATTTGAATGTGTATATACTCTGAGGATACTTGTATGTCAGTTTTTCATACTGTGAGAGAGAAAAGAAAAATTTGTAGTAGAAAATTTCAATTCTAACTAATAATTTACTAAATCATTATACAGCCAATTTGTTGGGTGGAATGGATATGATATTGCCATTTAAGACAGACCAATAAATGCTGCATTGTCACTTTAAGACACGCTGATGTATTGTGACCTAGTACATGATGTGCTACATTTCCATTAGTTGTGATCTGATAGTATAGAAAGAGGGAATAGAATGCATGCATCTTGCACAAGGCCGTTGTTTATTCAGAAAACACATAAAAACAAAAGCAAAAGGAGAATAAAGTTACCAAACACAATAGGAGTTGTTTGCCACAAGTGTGCAACAAATCTTTGGTGTTTCTGCCCAGTTTCTGTTCTGTCATTGTGAAGAAAACTTCAGAAGTTAGCTGACATTAATGCCACTTTGCAGAATAATCGATTAGGTATAATTTAAATGTTTTTTTTAAGAAGTCTTCCTTCCTAATAGATTAATTGAGCTCAGCTCTAGACTAAAATACGATGATGGGTTAGATTTTAGGGAAAAACAACAGCTGACCAGGATGTGCAGCTCACTCCTGGTGAAGAAGAGCAGTGCCTCTGTAACCAAGGCAACAGTCAAAACATTCCTGAAGTCCCGATGGATGCTGCCGTCCTCCATCTGACTCACAGAGAGTAAAACGTTTCAAGATCATGGCCTAAAATGTCTAATAAATATGCAGTTTTGGGTAATATGAGTTAACTGGCATCTTACCATGATGCCCTCAATCCTGAATCCTAATGTGGATGTAGAGCTGGTGGAATCCCTCCACTGCAGGTAACGGCACTTTGTCACTCCTCTCTGTGCATGTTCCTCTGCTGACAGGGCTGCAGGGTCCACTTTCACCATCTTCTGGTACATGTCGCCCCTCAGGGTGGCTTTAGTCTGAGCTTTGGCCAGCTCCTCTTCCTGGTACGTCCTGAAACGTCCATACAAAGCATCATCATTGAGAGATCTCCCACAGAACACGACTGCTCACTGCTGGCTTAGAGGAACAAAAACCACAACCTACCTGACTCCCATCTTGCAGTCCATGATGACAGGTTTCTTCAGGCCACCCAGCAGGTCCTCCAGACGGATGTAGCATTGCTCGCCCCTTGTGACCAAGCCGTGGTACTGCGGGACAAAGGGCCTCAGCAGATCTCTCATCAGGCATTCCAGACACTTGGCCTCCACTTCACTGTAAAGTTTGAGCACCTCCCCATCCTCACTCAGCTGGAAGTTACCTACAGAAATCAGCAAGGAAGAAGTGACAGCTGGATGCAGAGTTACTATTTTTCCACCTGGTCTTGCGTTCAATGAAGCAAAAAGGCACAATGTGACATTTTCTCACATTAGAAACACAATCACACTTCAAAAAGTCCTAGATAGAGTTCACTATGAAGACTGAAATGTGATAATGAATGGGGAGAGGTGGTGTTAAACAAAACTGCTAAATAAATTCTCTTACCGTGCAAAACCATTAGGTCCAATTGACAGACACTTAATTTAAGTAAATCGGAAACAACAAACAACTGACATTTCTGATACAAAACAAGAAGTAATTTTTTGGATATACAAGACTTTTCCCAGATTTTCTGATTTTATTTCATGTAAAATCCAAACTTGCAGACTGAAAATGAGCCTGTTGAGGCAAAAAGTACAAAGCATTTTTATCCCACTGTTACGGATGTAACATACATGCCTTGATGTCCGGCGAGCTGGACCCAGGAGCTCTGCCGCCGCAACGACCAGTGCATCATGGTCAGGAAGGTTTTCCAAGAGCAGCTCTGACACAAACAAGGACAACAGGTTTTGTATTGTAAAGTTTAGGGGATCAGAATGTGTGAGGAAATGGATTGAAACAAGGTTAAGCCACAGCCTCCTCAGTATGTTTGTGGTTCTTCAGGCTCTTTTGAATCCTCAAAATAGGGTCTTCAAAAACAGCTTTCTCCCTCACCTACACTAAAAATGCCACAGTCTTTTCATCCGGCTTTGTTCTACGTCCTAAATCTGCTAAATGTTTAGTTTTATGGATTTTTGGAAACGTGTGGTGTAATTTATGCATTCATTTCTTACTTTTGGAGAAACTTGCTTGTACTCACAATCTATTGTTGAAATATAAACAAAAAACTTTCAGCTGCCATCACCTTATGACCCAGCTAATTGGTTTTATGCTACGTTTATGCTATCATCTGTGCTTTTTTTGACATCCTGCACCTGTTTTTGCCACCTTGGAGTTATGTGAAAACAGGAAAGATCTCACATCAGATTAATCAACAGCTACTTCTCACATTGTGACAAGCAAAGCATACACTGTACTGTGAAAAACGAATGCTGCCTTTCACCCTCCTCATTCTCGCCTCCATCTGTTCCTGTATCTGTAGCAGCAACCATGCAAATACCATTCAAATCTGCCTGTCAAAGTCCTCTTTCAAGCCCATGCAAATCTTCTGGACCACATGTGCCAAGAACAGTTGAGAGATATAGTTTTATGGCGCCTCAATGGAAAACCCAAATAGCACGTTACACACAGACAACGTGAGCACATGGTTGGACTGAAAATGTAAGAGAAAATGTATAGCTATAGCACAGATTCACCCTTCCATTCAATTCTCACCTTCCTGAGCGTCTTCTTCTTTGGGCTACCATTGTCTGATTCACTGAAGCCGTCATCGCTCTCTGCAGAACTGAGATTAATGGATGAGGAGGTGGAGGAGTTGGAGGAGGACTGAAAAATCTTAGAGAGAATTGGATGTGGGGAGGACCACAGATGTGTTGTTGAGCGGCCTGGCGTCTCTAAAGACTCTTCACCTTCTCCACTCTTCCTCACAGGAAGTGAGTTATCTTTCCCCTCACTCTCTCCCTCCATGCCTGGAATAGCAGAATCTCTTGCCTCCCTCCGTGCTTCCTTTCTTCCCACCTCATAATTCAAGCTTCCTCCCAGTTTCTCCTTCCTCCTTGTCCTCCATTTTGCCTTCAGCACTTCTCTTGCACGTCTTGCAGTCAATTCCATATATTTTCTTCTGTCTGGGCCTTGACCTCCCTCACTCGTCTCCTCCTCCCTCTCATTTTCACTTTCTCCGTCTTCTCCAAGTCCACCGATAGCCTGATTATAAGGGGGGAAACTTTTTGTGGCCTGGAGTTTGGGTCTCACCTTCCTGCAGCTATTGGTAGAACCTTCATTGATTGACAGATGCTGGACCTCATCTGATACTCTGGCACAAGGTTCATCGTCCACAGTTTGATTATTCTCCATCTTCATCTGGAGTTTCTCTAAGACGTGACCTTCTGTAGCATCCATCTTTACATCCATTGTGAAGGGTGCATAGTGTATTTAGACCATGCTTCTCAACTCTGGCCTATACAAAACAGGGATTATGAACGCCACAGTCAGTATTATTAACCAGCCGCAATCCTATTAGAAGGTTTAATCCAGATGACACAAATAGAATCAGAACTGCAAGCAATAGCACGTATCAATTTGTTGTTGGATTTAGAGCAATAGAACTAAAATATTATGACGAATGCCTTACCTGCTTGACTTTTCTGACTCTGAGCTCCAGTGGGAAACACTTTCAGTGAGCTACATCACTCTATCAGTCCATTATCGCTGCTGATGCCACATTTTGCATGTGGTGACGTTACAAAGTTTCTAAAGCGCAGTGTGGAGTCAGCTGCAGTGCCACTGACGTCAAAACCATCCAGGAATGACCCCGTCCATGTTACACAGCTTGGTACATTAGGGTGCCATCCCACTACAGATGAATGTGGGTTAACTGTAACGATGAAGTAAGTTATGACTGTGTTAACATTTGTGGCAGTATTTATTGACAAAATATGATCAGGGTAAACAATGCCTCTCACCCAGTGCATACTGGGATATACTTCAGTCCCCCATGACTACATCTGCACAAGCAGATAAAGCAAGAATGGACAAAATGTACATTACAAAAGATTTTTTTTATTTCACAAATTTGCATGTGTGCTTTATTTATTCTTTTGTGGACTGATCATATTTTTCGTATGTAACATATATGATCTGTACCCTGTACACGAAAAAACATCACCGCAATCTCAGTGTATATACTCAACATATAGCCTATACATGTATAGTAGCTATACAGGGAAACATACTTCATATTTTGAATATAAGTACTCTGTGCATGAATTATCATAAGGGGACAACAAGAATAACAATGATAAGATTGGTGAAATAAAAAATAAAAAACACAATGATTAGATCATAGAGAGGTTAAAAGGCAGTGACCACAGCCTTAAGGGGACATAATACTGGTATGAGTCCATAATTCTGCACGATAAGCTAATTGTTGGGTTGAAACTCTTCATCTGAAATGGGGTCATCAGGTCATCAAGCAATGTTGCTCCTCCACCTTCAGCCACAGATCTCACCATCAAGATTAGTTCCTATACTCTCTCGCTGTGCTTCATTGACAGCCTCCAGCAGGCTACCAATCGCATCTTGACTGGACTCTGTTCTGCTCCCCATGTCCTCATCCTCACGATGATTTTCTGTGGATATCTGGAGAGGATTCCCTACCCCTGCAAAGCCCTTTTCCAATCTGTGGCTCTTAATGTTAGTCTGTCCGTTTGACTGTAGCCCACCTGTTCTGCGCTGTAAATAAAACACATTCGTTGATCATAAAACCTAGACGGAATCATCTTCAATACACACATACACACATGTAACCTGTGCAGCCCTACATTTAAATACATCCTCTTACCTGCCACGGCATTACAGCTACATTGGACATCAGATTTATGTAGCTAAGCAGGACAAGGACGCTGAGGAACACGAGGTTACTGAACACACCCACAATGGCTGACGAAAAAGGGAAGTTGAACAGCAAGTATCTGACAAAAATAGAAGAACAATGTTATTACAGCATTGCACTACAAGTGATGTGTTGACATATTCCGACTAAAAAGAGATATAACTGAATATTTGTAAATCTGTAATGCTGACTTATATCACGTGAACTTTGGGAAGTCATCTTGTCATTACATTAACCTCTGCTGAGTATAAAGGAGGCTCTGTTTAATGGTGGATCTTATGACTCAGAAACCCTGCTGCTTTTAATGAATTTTTATGCTTTTGTAATTTCTCTGTATGCATTGTGGTTGCTATTGACAATTGTAACTGTGGAGCCAATGTGTTAGAGTGCAAAAATTAAATTGACCAGAAATCACAAGGTGTCCACACTGTCAGTATGACATCAATTTTGTACACATTAACCTAGTATAAAATGGTATTTTCTCACCTTATGCCAGTAAACTGAGCTTGAATGTGGAGCTGAGATGAGTAGATCTGCACCCTGTTGGACAGGATCTCAACAATCGCAATGACTGAGGGCTCATACTGTCCACAAAGAAAAAGATTTCAATGACAATACGCATGTATGCAAAAAAAATACGCCTTGAAAAGATATTAATTTTGGGCCCACAATCCCAATAATATGGTCTACAAACAGTAATAACTTTTCCTCCTTTATGATGCCATTGCTCATACAGTTGTGCTTTCTGTAATACCGTAGTCCTTTAGGGCCCATGTTAGATTCACTATTTGTTCTCACTCATAGACTGACAGACAGACAGACAGACAGACAGGCAGACAGACAGCCAGACAGACAGACAGACAGACAGACAGACAGACAGGCAGACAGACAGACAGACAGACAAACAGACAGACAGAGAGTTCCATGGCACTCACAGGATCATCAGTGTATTCTGAGAAGAGCTCCACCTCAAGCATTTGTTTCTGCTCAGCCAATCTACCCAGGAATGCTGGGAGGAACAAGAGTGTTCTCATAGTCTGGAGCAGGCCTGAACTATATCGCAGCATGCCCTGATCACACCACGAAAACACAGTTTCCTCATGAAGAGAAATAAGTGAATCTATGCACAATTGTTCAAATGTTTTTTAAACTACTTTATGATGTATGACACCCAAAAAGATTAAAAATGTCATCAGTGCAGATATCTAAATCAGAGGCCGGTGTACACATCTCAATTAACACAGTTCCAGTTGGATTCATGCATGGAATATTTTTTTAAAGGATATACAAATTTCTGTCAAGTTATTATTGCACAAGAAATCCTGTGTATCAGTGCTGTACTCACAAAACGTGAACTGGTGGCGGACGGCTGCTGTCTTGACAGAGAGACAAATTGCAAGAATAAATCACAGAGATTGTTTAAGTGTGCTAACTGTATAATGCAGTCAACTGAATCTCAATGCAAGCGATGAGCAACTCACAGAGTGATCGGAGGAGATAACCCTGGCCCCATCCCGTGAGTAACAGGTCGTCCTTATCATGAACATCCCTACCTCTTGATTGGCTACAGACTCTGGCATCTCTAGCTGCAGAGAAATCTGATAGACCTGGCCTGCAGTCATCACCTGAAACACATTTTCAATCACATGATGGGGACACTTTCTGCAAATGGATGGATGCTTGAATGGACACATAAAGAGATATTTTACAACATATGTAATATGTAGATCAATACATGTTTTTTGTTCCTCATAAGTGAAATGTTGGCCACCGGATAAGAGCAGGGAAAAGATGCCAAAGATTCACAGCCTGTCCTGCAGAGGGGGGAGAGAGAGAGAGAGAAATATCAGAGAAGAATGAATGAGATATAGCGCAAGTAAAAAACAAAGTCGAGTGTGTGTTTGTCCAGTGCAACAGTATTAACGTATTCACCTGTAGTGATAGTGTACAGGGGTGGAGTAAGCCACTTCGGGCATGTAGGAGTAGAGGAAGCCCCCATATAAATAGGCAGCAATCCATAAGAGCAAGTTGACAAAAAGCACCACAAGGATAGCCTGAAGAAGCCTCTGGCGGGTATGTGATATTCTAATGACAACAGCATCCTGGAGTTTTAACAGCAACTGACCGACCCAACCGCCCGGTTCTCCTTTACGTCCAGAGACCCATGGCTGCTTCTGTTCTTGATCCATGAAATCTGGGATTTAAAAATGAGAAATGACTAATGAAAGTCTTTGCAAATACTGTAAATTATGAAGGTTTTGTATCCTCAAAAAATTGCTCCAGTCTGGGATATCCAACTGTCTTGGAAATCCTTATTTATTGTTGTTTTGTACTTGCTGATTGTTATCTGTTCCACAATATCCCTTCTAGAAATGAATCAAATCTCTGGTTGATTGAAGAAAAAAGGCTGAAACACAAGTCAACGCATTGATACTGATGAATACTGTGAAACAGCTGAATCCAATTTCAGTCACAAGCTGATTTTTCCCCAACTCAAATGACCCCAAATTGTTAAGTTTACATGTAAAGTTTTAATCAGACATTTATTTTCTTGCTTAAGGCAGCAATATAGGATTTAAGAGAGATTCGCTGAGTACATAAATCAATGTAGATTTCACATTCAAGGCAAAAGGAAAGGAAAAATTTGTTATGCAGGTGAAATAGAGTCTATTTATTCCCAAGGCTGGCATATATGAGCCAGTATTACTAAAAAGCCCATTTTTTATATACATATATAAAAAAAACTTACCTCCAATATCAGTTGGCAATGAAGAAACAAACTGCCACACTTTACCCAACCGTGAGGTGTCTCAACTCACAGCTGAGCAGTCTTGGTGTTTATACAATACAGCTCCTTTAGCTCTACAACTTTCCTATTGGCTTAGTGTAGTCCATCCTACACTAGCAGAATGACAAACAGAATTCTTAGTGAGCAAAATACCACAGCTCACCATTATGACCTGAAGCTCAGTAATGTTTTACAAAGACACCATTCATTCAGGCTAAGATAAAATATTATGTTTCATTGGAATATTTTAGTGATGCCCAACTACATAGGCTACATTAGGATGTCTATTACCTCAAAACTGAATTATGGGCCCTGTAAGAAAAGTTCAGGAATGTTGCTGTAGAAACATTATGAAAGACAAGACTGCACAGACACACAATAATTGCCACGGGAGTATGAACAAAAACCAATGATATGATTTCAAGTGATAATATTTGTATGTGATATGCTGGTTGACCACTCAATGACCCAGGACTACTGCATACTTTCACCAATACAGGCTATTTATGCTAGTGTTGAAATTCTAAAAAATTACAAATGAAAATATTTATGAGTATTAGTTACTGGATTAAATTCCATTGTGTTGTTCAACATCGAACGTATACAACACAGCGGACTTCGAAAATGTGCGTTATGTCTTTCACCACTGGGAGGCAGCATGTCCCAGCGTAAAAGAAAACGCCCGCCAAATTGTCTTACAGCGGAGAAGAAGAAGCATTTGTCCAATCACACGCAGCCGCAAGTTCACACAGGAAGAAAACACTCAAAGTATATACTACTAACAGAAAAATAACAGAAAGGTAATGCGGGAGGTTTTCTGTTTAAACCCCTTTTATTCCTTTTTACAACATTGTCAATAGTGTGCAGTAGGTGCAGAAAACACTGATTCTTTCGTGTTTCACAGTGTTTATTGATAAACTTAGCTCACTTGGGCTCGGAATAACTCACAGAATTCACTTCTAGTCATTATGCCCAGTGAAATCCGCAATAAATGTTATGATAAATCATCATCATTATTTATCGGGTTGCATTTATTTCCCGTTTTCAGTGGTGATTGAAATGATCAATGTATTAAGTCGTGAGGGAATTAAGCTGTATAAGTTATTATGCATGAGCATAATTTAACCGTGGGATAAAATGTCAATGTTAAAGAGAATACTCAAGTGTACTGCATTTTCCATCGTTTTCTCCTGTCCTCCCACTCTGCTGCAGGATGTCCTTTAACAGTAACCTAACTCATCTCAAGTTGTCATCAGTGAGTGAGGCATCCCGGGCCCCCGTCCACCTGATGCCCTGTGAGATCGAACACAACGGGTCAGCCCAAGTTGAACAGTTCTTCACTGCCACAATCAAAGACCTCAAACATGGTACAGTCAGTACAATACAGTGCTGTCAAAGTCTATAATTCAGTATGTTGGAGATAACATACTAGAACAACCACACAAATATTCTTCAGAGAAACTGCTGTGTAGTTTTTTCAGTGTTCTGGTGGTTCAGCCTGAAAATCTCACCCACTTAATTAGTTAATCAATCTGTACACTGGCACAAATATTCAGATATAATCTTGTGATAGTAAATGTTTTTTGTTCCTTTTATTACTGCAGATATTTTAAAACTTTCATTTAATTTTTTCTTTTGTTTTGATAGATGTTCATACTATAAGAGCTTAATGTGCACGTTTTACAATTTCAATTACACATATAATTTGAGGTTCTACTGTACTGTACATCACATTACAGTACTACTATAGTTATTGTAGTGTAAATACTGACTCTATTGTGAACTGCTGTATCCGGTGATTTTGAGCAGTACTCTACTTTGGTGGCGACCATGCTTAAAACACACAACAAGGATAAAAGCCTGGGCCTGTGACAGGCTTCATCTAACAGTTTTGGACTGAAAGTTATCACCTAATACATCTCATATTTCTTCCTACAGTAATTAGGATGTAATGGTCCCCTTTGTCTGATGCTAGCATTGTGTCTCTATCTCAGAGAAGGCTGTATCATTCAGGGGTCGAGGTTTGAAGGGGCAGGAGGTCAACTGTCCTCAGGGCTACACGGGGCTGGTGCTGAAGGAGGTCAACAAGCCCACCTCTGACCAGGAGGTAAACAAGACCTTTCACACCACAAAACACAATCTGCTTACCGATGGGCTCATCCCTGATTTGTTGTGTCCTTGAGTATAGTCACACTAAATAAGTATATTTGACTCTAGTGTGATTTCTATGTGTGCAGGACAGGACAGTGAAGGTGTCCTCTGTGTTTGACAAGTTGACCTACTGGAATCTGGAGACTTCTCCAAACTCTGATGATACAGTTGTGATGGCAATGGACTGGCCTGAGCTGGCAGAAGTGGTGAGTGCTTCTATAGGTGTAAACAAATCTTAACTATTACTTTATATCAAATAACTAACATGGACTTTTGTGATAGCCTGTTTAGGGTTTTTTTTTAAGTCAGACTAGTCAAAAGCAGTGTTCATTGTGATAACTACAACAAACACAACAAGGCCTTTTAAATTGATACTCAGGTGTAAAAAAAGTCAAGCCAAGTCATATTCTATTAATTATTTTAATCAACACATATATTCATGACACATAGTCCATAATCTAATGCACCCAGGTGTGCGTGTGTTACTAGCAGTAAGTACCTGCTTTAGCTCGATACAGTTGTTACCTCTGCCAAGAACGTTAGGTTTTCTGCTGTTTGCCTATTAGCTGGATATCTCACAAAGTTAATGACGGATTTCAAAAAACTTAAGGGACAGATTGTAAATGTTGCAAGGAAAAAACAAAAACAATTTTGGTAATGGCTGGCCTGATAGTGGTGCTGTAACAACAATAACTTTTGCATTGTGGCCTAAAACCTTTTGGACCCAGGACATAGAATCAAAAATCTTCATCCCGTAGAGTCCCCTTGGTCTATGTTCATCAGTCCACATAAGCCAAAATTGTTTTGTTTTTTGTATGTCTTACAATTCTGAGACAATTTTCACACATTTTTAGATGCAGACTGTCCGCATCAAACCATACAAAAGTTATATTTGTTTCTCCCTTTGATTCCTTACCTTTTTGCAGCCAAAGTTGACAGGAAATGACAGTGTTGCATCTCATGTATCCATTAGTTGATTGTAACTAAATGTAGTGGACCTGTCTACTCACTACCTGTGTAAAACACTATTGGTCAAGTCAATAATCTGTCAAATTTTTCTTCAACAGGTAATATACTAGAGACAGGGATATAATTAGTGGATTGTTTGGCCTTGGCGGAGGTACACACTATCTAAGTGCCTTCTAGTTTTACTGTAGATTTATTTTTGAAAATCTGCTGTCATTTCAGAGGTTCAGAAAAATGGTGCCAAAACATCAAACAGCTACACTGACAAGTTGACAACACAGTTTCATTAGATTATCATTAATTCGTAAATAAGAGGCAGGTGGAAACTAATGTTTTATCTCTTCACAGATCCATGGGCCTGTAGAAGACTGATGTCAAAACAAAACTGCTGCTGCTTTGTGTATCAGCATGTTAAAAATTAAATGTGCAGTTTGCACAATGTGCATCTGAAATGGTAAACTGTCTCTTGATGAAATGAGCATTACTGTCACAGAACAGAGTGGCAATAGTGTTTATACTTTTATGTGATGCATTATTTTGTATTAAAAGTAAGAAAAATGTTGTGACTGATCTGTGTTGAATTCTTAACTGAAAGTATTTAACTGTGGTATTGATCATGTTGTACTGACATGGTATCGTTTGTATTTTACACAGTGGCTACTGTGAGAAATGAATCATCAGTCCAGTGTCTAAATCCAGGGTTTTTGCCATAAAACTACATGCTCTTCTTTGACTTCAAAGTATATATGGTACAGACGAACAGAGTAGTCATTCAGGCACCGATGCAAATGATTACACTCAGTACTACTGCATGTACAAAGTATACAGTGTCCCAGTGTTACAAATATATTGTGGAAAAAACACTTCACGGAGAAGAAAAAGTCACAGACAATGAGCATAGCCCTGCACATAAAGCACGTATTAAAAGATTTGAGAAATTTTCCCCTAAAAGTGTCCCAACCATCTTTCCTTGAGCTTGGTGAAAAATCCTAATGTGAAGGGGAAATTGTTAGCAAAAGACAATCATGCTGATACAACAATCTAACTGGCCTAGGCTACACAATCCTATAATATGTCAGTTTGAAAGGCCCAATTTGTGTATTTCTTTAACACATTAGCACAGAAATTCTTAGTTTCATGGTTTTCAACACCCATGGTTTGTTGCTGGGATTTGCTAAAGATTGAAGGATGAGCTTTGTGTGTTTTCAGATATAGTACATTTTACATTTGGTCAAAACCTGCTGGTAGAAGCCCTGACCTCTAAAAGGCAGCAAAAAGATCTGGGCTTCTAATTTAATGGATCATTTTACTTCAAAGCACTGTGTTCTTATTCACAGGAAACACTAGAGCTAAGATTTCACTGGCACTTAATGAAATGTGTTTGGCTACACAACTCTACTGCGTTACCTCTGGAATGATCACCTCAATCCAATACAATAAAAAATCTAAATATATTAGAATCAATAACAATTAAGCCAAGTGGTTCCAGTCATTAATAAAATTTCAGATGTCTTGAAACGTATAACATTGAAGTACAAGACACATTTGACAGAGGGAAAAAATAATTTGACAAAACAAATTATTTCTTCTTCAGTATATACAATTTTAAAATGCTTAATTTTAACAGTTGTTTGATGGACTTTAAGGCTGTGAGAAAATTCTATATAAACGTTAAGACTTTTGCAATGAAATGAGTGCAAGTCTTCAGACATGAACATAGTGTGTTTATAAGTATAGAAATTAGTGTGTGTCTGTGTGTGTTAGTTTAGAGCTGGCGGAGGTTGCGGTGGCAAGGAGGGCTCCAGGTCTGCCTTGCTCCGTTTGGCTGGGAGGCTGTGGTCATGGGCCTTCCGAATGTGTCGGTACAGGTCGCCTGATTGCGTGTAGCTCCGGTAACAATAGCGACACTCGTAAGGGCGCTCCCGTGTGTGCACAATGGCGTGCCGTCTTAGTGTATATGTGCAAGAGAAAGTCTTTCCACAGACTCCACATGTGGGTACGTCCTCCACAAAGTTCCCAATGGGGTCCTGGAATTCCTGGAAGTAGGCAGGCGGGTCAGAAGGCTGCTGGGCTGTGGATACAGGTATGAGGGAGGCAGGGAAGGAGGACGTGTCCTGGGAAGGGCCAGTGCCGGACGAGGAAGAAGAGGGAGAAAGGGGGAAGGAGTACGATTCAGTGGAATGGGAGGTGACTTGTAACAGGTTCTGTGAGTGGGAGGAAAGATACTCTGGGCTGCTGAGGTCCTCTTCTTGGATGTCATTGGCAAACTCATCGTCAGCTTCCATTACTGGTTCTATCTCTCTTCCTCCCTCTCTCTCTTCCTCCATCTCTTCATCAGATATAACAATGGCTTCCACCTTTACTTTCACATTATGGTCTTCATTGTTCTCCCCCTCCACCCTCACTTGCCCCAAAAGGGGGTCAAAACCTTCAGCCTGTGAACTGTGTGAAGCTCCTGTCCCTCCATCAAGTCCCACGAGGGACTGAGGAGTAGGGTGGAAGTCTGAGATCTGCTGTTGTAGTGATACAGCGCTGTGAATTCTGATAGGGGGAGGTGGCCGCTGGGGGATGGAATGTGATGGTGGTGCTGATGCATGGATCAACATGACCATCTGTTGACCTCTGCCAGACGTTCCTCTGTGCTCACTTTCTGAGGGCTTTCTTACAGTGTTGACATCGTCACAAGGAAGTCGCAGGATGTGGCGCGGGCTAGGGGAGAGGCTGGAGTCTGACCGGGAAATGGCAACCGTTGACTGGCTACCAGTCTGGCTCACTGGGACCACGGAGAATGAGGAGGAGGAGGGCTGTTGGCTACTGCTGTGGCTGGTGAGAGGAAAAGGAAGGTGGATGTAACAAAAACACCACATTAGTAACAAGGTATCACAAGATGCTTTGCGTTCACAGCACACTGTGTAAATCTGAGGCTACAGTATGTTTGTGGGACATGGAATCAAATTTGAGCCCATCAACAAGCTTTGAGAAAACAATTCCTGATCACCCAGTATGTAACTAAAGTAAACAAACCATTACTAGATGAAACAGCCTTAAAAAAACACATCAGGCCTATACCTGTACGTTTCAGTGGTGCTGCAGGGACTACAGAGTACAGACCCCTCTGCCTGATACTCAACCCCCAGCTTGGGGGGCCCTCTGGAGTCAGACCGGCTTGCGGTAAGACATTGCACCAGCTCTTCTCCCTGGGGCAGAGGATGGGCGTCCATGCCTGGTTGGGTGGTATCAGCGAGGTCGCTGCTCAGTGGAGTTTGTGCTCGCACCTCTGTTGAGCCTCTACCAGTCCTCCTCTCAGACTTCACAGAGTCTAGCTGACTTCTCTCTGCAACTGTGGATACTGATGAGAGAGGTGCTGCCATGGTGACATCATTCAAGTGATCTGCTGCCATGGCGAGCACAGGATCAGCCCCACCACTTTGCCTTCCCATCTCCGATCTCTTCTTGGCACCAGTGCTTTCTTCTGAGCGAGTGCTGTCTGCTTCAGCCACAGGCCCTCGTCTCTGCAGGCGTCTTTTGCACACTCGCACCACCTCATTCATGTGCAGGAAACTGGCTGCTGCCAATATGTCTTCCACTGGTGGAGACTCCTCCAGCTGCAGCACTCCTTCATAAACAAAATCCAAGAGCAAGCCGAATGCAGCAGCTGTGACGATGTCGCTGTCGAGCGTGACAGAGCTGCTGGAGCTGTTTCCACCAGCACCCCCAGGGGACTCTGAGTAGAACATGTGGAAGAAGGGTGAGCAGGAGGCCAGAACAGCCCGGTGAGCCAGGAAATGGGATGAGCCCACCTGGACAGTACAGTCACAGAGGAAGCCCCGCTGACGCTGGGAACGGAGAGCTGACAGCAGCTGTTGGGAATGCTGAGGGAACTCCATCACCTAGATAAAAGAAAAGAAAACACAACTTTGTTACCTCAGTCCTGTCTTGGATTGTTTGGGTTCTTTAAACAAAAAATAGACGTATATAGCCACAACAAATACAAATCCACATTTTAAAAAACCCAGTAGAATAGTACAAAATGTCTGACAAAACCAAGTCCCACTTGGATTAAAATGTGTAAATATTATGAAGACATTTGTTAATGAATTTGTGAGAAATGTTTGAAGGAGGTAAGATTATTGTCACTAATAGTTTAAAAAATAAAAATCCTTAACAGTAAACTAAGAACTAAAATATAATTTAGAGGAAATAAAATTAGCTGTGCAATCGAAAAGTCTTCATTCCTCCCATGTAGCCAGAGGTGGAATTTTCCGCTCGACCTGACAATGGTCCACTAGAAATGCTCAATCAGCATTATATTCCGGGCTGGTCAATAATATACCAGGAAATAAACCATTATTATTGAGCTTCTTATTAACCTAAAAAATATATTAAATGTAAACCTTTAAAATAATGCTGTAAATAGTAACGTGGAAAGACAGGATTTGTTGGGCAAAATCATGTGGCGACAGCTTCTCCTCAGTGGTGTTGGAAAAAGAGTGTCCTTAGGATGTCATGTTTGCTACTTGCAGGTGCAGCACGTTTCTCTTTTTGCATGTGTTATGAGAATTTGCAGCGCATGTATTGTTAAAGTGATGAATATGTTTTCTGAATTTGCTTATGTTTTGTCTATTTGCATGTGTTTTCTTTTGATGCAGTGAACTGGGCTCTAGGGGCTACTGTAAAGAGACTCACAAACAGTGGCACTGTGAGGTGCCCCCGCAGTTGAAAAAAGGCCCCCAAATTATGCCCCATAGTTGAAAAAGTGTTGCTAATGCACCCTCTGGAGTGTCGAAAATAGGATAAATTGACTTATTGGCTGCCCTTCACATGGGAAGGAAAGGATTGAATGCTCCTATGCTGCCCCTTCATACAACAAATTATGATGATATGCCCTCCACAGCAAGAAAATACTGCCACATGTCTTGATGAGTGCCCTTCTAAGGACGAAAACATGATGTAGTGCCCTATATGTGCCCTACTATATAATGGTCTACACTTGATGTTCTCCCTAGGTGCCCTTCCAATTGTAAAGCGCTGTTATGACACTCTCTTTGCTGCCCCTATATGACAGTGCCCTTTCCAGTAGAGAAAATGGGATGCAGTGCTCAATAGAGTACTCCTGCAGGTGAGAGAACATGATGAAGTGCTCAATTAGGTGCTAGTCTATGGAGAAGTGCCCCTCCAGTGGATTAAATGTGATGCAGTGCTGCAAAGGGTAACCCCCCCAACATGCGCAAGAATGCGGGGAAGTTTCCTAATGGATGCCGCTCCAGTGGAGGATATAAGATGTGGGGCCATATGGGTGCCTTTAATATGGGATCAATTTAAAGTTCCCTAGAGGTGCCTTTCTGATGAAAAATACTTATGAAATGCCCCCTAACTGTCCTTCCAAGTGAAAAAAAATCCCTGTGAGGAAAATGCAATTCCTTTTAGTCTTCCCAACAATGCGCCCTTTACTGACAACAGTCTCGGGTGCTACCAAATACTTTGATAAGATTTTGAACTTCGCTCTCACATCTTGCTTACATTCAAAACACGCTGGTTTTACGAGCCCCTATGGGTGCCCTTTTCTATTTTGTCGCCCCTGCCCTTTAAACAGCCTGAGCCCGCCAGTGCTCACAATTGCAAAGTCTCAAAGTTGGTTGAGTAGACAGGTCTCTCCAGGCGTTCAAATCCCCCACATTACCATTGTGACAGGAGTCCAAATACAGAGACTGAGGTTTACGGTTTTGTACAAAGACGACAAACAAAGGCATACAGGTACGATATCAAAATAACGAAATGTGGTCTGTAAATATAAGAACGCACTTAGTCAACGGTACAGGCTATTATAACAGACATGGACTAGGTTGAGCCAATGATATGCTAATATCAACTAGCAACGTTAGCACGTTATTAAAAGACAACACTGTGAGCTCCGGTGAACAAACTTTCCGTGATCGGTGTATCTTATGTCGTGTATCGGATGTTACTAGACATCCTTATTTAGACCGGTTAGTCACATTTAAGAATATTTTTTACCTGCAGCTGCAGTCTGATGTTGCCTTCTCCCCTGCACAGATGTACAATACACAGCTTTTCTTCTGTGGTGCTAACGATGACAGGCAACACTGCCACCTATCGACCGGAAATCAAAACATACAGGAAGTGAATATTCCACGCTTGTTTACAATTTTCAGTGGAACACGCCACCCTTGGACATGACCGTTGTCATACATTATATTACACCAGGTTCATAATCTGAGCACACATGGACAGCGACAGAAGAGGAAGAGGGGGGAGAGGAAGAAGAGGAAAAAGTCGAGGTGGGGGAGAGGTATGAGACTTTACGGCACATGGGGATAGTGCTAATCTCAGCCCAGCTACAGCTGGTTTACAGATTCAACACAAGATATGGTCCCTAGATACAGCTGTTGTTGAGTGTAATACAATATTTAGGATATTTAGATCCTTATCTTAGCTTAACCCCACAACAACTGCCACATACCTTGATAATACGTCTTAACTTGTAAGTGTTTTCCATTTTGTTACTGCTAATTCATTTTAACCCCTTAAACACGAGTATATCAATGTATTAACTGATGTCACTTAAAGGTGCCATATTATACCCCTTTTCCACAAGTTAAAATAGTTCCCAGGTTAAAGACATGTCTGTGACATGCTTCGGTCAAAATTGCCTTTGGATCAAATATTGTAGTTCTCGCTTTATCAGCTAAAAACAGCTCTGTTCAGAAAGGTCTGTTTTAAGGGCGTCTCTCTTTATTGTAATGAGCTGCACCTGACCACGCCTAGTTCACGTCAATCTCTCTGGAAGGGGCTGCGGCTTGAGCTCCGTAGCCGTCCTGGATGTGTACACTGGCTCGGTCATGGCTGAAGACAGAGAGCTCTGAGGTTGAAGTCCTATAATAACGAAATGCACCTGAGACAGTGACCGGTCTGTAGCGACGTCTTCACCACATGTCCGCTGTTCAGCTGCAGCAGAGGAAACTCCGCTGTTCTCAGCTCCACCGCGACGAGCGCTAAAATACGTGAGGATACCGTAAAC
>OMNV01003268.1:3511-19756 GCA_900303265.1 Brotula barbata
TACCCACCGCAGGCCCTGCCGCCGTGATGCTCCTGGTCTCCGAGACGGACCTTCTGGGTCTGGTTGTCGCTCTCCCAAAGACCGGGAGTCTGGAGGATCTTCTCCACGAGCTCCTCGAAGGCACACTGGACACCGTCTTTGGTCTTTGCGCTGGCCTCTGCACAAAGGAACCAGTCGTCAGAGACAAACTGAGAAAGACGACTCCAGGCCTCCCTTCCATCCTAAAACCACGTTACTCTCTTACGGCCGTGCTGCTAACGACTCACATGTAAAAACTGACCGTGTGCTGACAAATACCATGTAAAAAAAACTCCTTGAAATGACTTCATTTAAGCAGCTAGAGACATTTAAGTGGAAACAAGACATCCATAGAGGAGATTAACTCCATGACATCTTCTTGCCCAGGCAGTTTTAAAACCCTTAATTTAGCCGTTCTAAAATGGAAACTCTACAGAAACGTTAACCTAATTTCCCGGATCGGAGCTGGGAATCAAGAACACGTGTAGACATGGATTTGATAAATGAAAGTCTGCTAGATTTTAATCAGAATGCACTTCTGCTTCTTCGGGCTGACGCGGACGGTGAAGGCTCAAAAACAGCAAAACGGCATCAACAAAGCAACAAGCCCAAACTAAAAGCAGGACTTCCAAAGACGCGTCTCCACCCCCTCCAAATGGACAATAATTGCAGCTCTGCCTTTTGAGTTCAGCAACACAGTAAAAAAAATAAATAAGGCGGCATTTAAGGGCCGTATAAGACGTTATTATTATTATTATTTAAACGACTGTGTTTGGTTTTACAGTGACGTTGATCCGTACCAATAAAAAGCATGGAGTGTTTCCGAGCGAACTTCATGCCTTCGTTTCTGTCCACTTCACGGTTGTCCTGGAAGCCAGACACACATCATGAAAATCAAAATGTGGAACACACAAATTAAAATGCAAAGCAACACCCAGTGACTGGCAGCTTCCTGGTACTGTCTGGTTGTGGCATTCATTAGAAATGTTTTCATAGCCACATTTCACCTACAGCCTATTGATGAAGCCACTCGACCACACATCTGCTAAGGACATGAACAGATGTTGTGTTCTGTGTATATACAATATATAGAATATAAATGTGTATGTGTTGTAGGGGACAAAAACTACACACATTTAAAGTAAACACTTGTATCTTTCACACAGTACTTTAAGGCCAGCCCTAATATTTGGGGAATACTTTCTAGCTTGCTCCAAATATCATTTTTTGTCACACACTCACCTTGTCAATTTTGTTCCCCACCAGCATCTTAGCCATGTCGTTGCGTGTTGAGTAGGTCTCCAGTTCATTAAGCCAGTTTTCCAGCTTGGTAAACGTGTCGCGCTTTGTGACGTCATACACTTTCAAATGTGAAAAAAAAAGAAAGAAAAAAGTTTAATGTCAATATTTTAACACAAGATCCAGTTAGAATGCAATAATGTGGAAACGTGAAGAATAACGGAGGCCACAAATTTACACCAGGACTACTAAAAGATCCGATTTCTAGGTCAACAAAGAAAGAGAGAGAGAGAGATAGAGAGACAGAGAGAGAGGGGGGCGGGGTATCTTTGGTAACGTAGCTCCTTTCCTTTCTGACTTTCAGGAAGTGCGGTGGCTTTCTGAGGATCAGTGATTACCCAGTATGACTCCCTGAGCGCCGCGGTAGTAGCTGGGCGTCAGGGTGCGAAATCTTTCCTGTCCAGCAGTGTCCTGGAAACACAAAGAGTCACGTCAACAATGGAAGACAACGACTCCTCCGTCATAACAATTCAGGGGCAAGTTCACCTTCCAATACACACCAAGGCCCGAAGCCAATTCAAAGATACACCAGCAGCCTGCTTTGGTCAAAATAAGAACGCAACGGGCAAAACTGTAGCAGGCCTCAGCATCCCATAGTCCCATAATCTCATATCAGCCCACAGTGGAGCGTTTGGGAGAGCCAGGAAAAGTTGTACAGACATGAAGCATCAATGTCATATTTGTGACATATTTGTGATCCGACCGTTCATCACTGGTCAGTATGTGAAGTACTGAAAACGTTGCCTCAGAATGTGAATAATTTTCCTGTTAACAAACTGTATCTGATGTTAATCAAACTCTGTTACAGTTTTGCATTTGTTGAAGTTAAGTATCACAGGTGTATGTAAATTTCAGATGATACACTCTGTAATTTGACTTTTACACCTGAAGAGGAACACCTGTTTGGGTCTCTGTGGGTCCCACTGTGTCAGGAAGTGAAGGATGATCTGGGCCGTCAGGTTACTCAGAAGGACTCAGATAAAAGTGGGTTCAGATGTGGAACTGGGACTTGTCACTTGACACTGGGACGAGTAAACCTGTGATTCTGGCGATGCCTTTTTTCATAGTAACAATGCTGCCCCCTTGTGGACATGATGGTACTTCAGTCTGTTTTTCCTGGCTCTATACTAAACATAAAATTAGGCTATTAACAATGGTGGAACAAAGCACTGGAGCATGCGTGTCATTATTTAACATCTCACTCCACAACTATGAGATTGTCCCAAAAATAGCTTCAGAAACATAATGATTTAATTCAATTCTATTCTGCCATAAGAGCATTAGTGAGGCCGGGCACTGACATTGGGCAATAAGGCCTAAGTCTTTTGGCAGACTGGGAGCCTGTTCTTTATGCTTTGTCTTTGATAATCCAAACAGACTTCCCCAAACTGCTGCCACAAAGCTGACTACAATTAGACGCTGTAGCATTGATGTTTACCTTCACTGTCTGGACTTAAGGGACCAATTTGCATTGCATCTGTTAGTAATGGAGACCATATATTAGAGAGCTGGGTGTCCACATACTTTTGGCTGTAGTGTAAAGAAAGATGTGACTTACCCATATGGCTAACTTTGCTTTGTTTCCATCAATAGCAATTGTCTTCACTTTGAAGTCCACACCTGATCAAATATAAGAGAGGAGCAGTAAGGTTAGATAGAGAGAGAACTAGATTTCACTAAAAATATGTGGTTTAGACAATTATTATTATTATTACTGTGTGTTTACCTATGGTCGCTGTTTGCTCTGGATCAAATGTATCGTCTGTGAACCTCAGGAGGAGACTATTATGAAAAATAAAGACATAAGTGAAATAAATATGTACATAATAGTGATATCAGGCTGTCAACCAGTGTTGACTTAAGTCACAAAGGTGCTGAATTGATGACACCAGGCCACACCTACACCCTGACATTCACCATCATGGGGTAAACAAATAGGTTCTGCCCGAGGCTACACGGAGAACCTGAATCCTCAATGACTAGCGTCTGGGGAGTCGCACAGAGCAGAGGTTTTCAACTGGTGGTACGCAGCTATAGTCCATGGTGTTACTGCATGTGGTCCGTGACAAGAACTTCAGCAATGTAATTTTTATGCAAGAGGCAGTTTAAACATTTGATTGTTTTTATCTGTACAAATTTTATTCATGTTCAATCCATCTGAAGAAAATTTACTGCAGCTGACTTTTCTCCTTATAATTAAACATAGGGGCCATCTGGTCCATCCATTGGTCGCCTTTGCTCTTGTGTTGTATACTTTTGTAACTCCATACCTCTGTGAAAGTGGATTTTCCACACTTCATGGCTGAGGAGAAAGAAGAAGTGCAGTGCTAGGGTGGAGACAGAAAATGACACGAGACTGTCCCTGTCCATTGTACTGCCAAGAATAGACAGATTGTCTGCAACTCACCACATTCAGATGGGTCACCAATGGGTAACAAAAAAACTAATTTTAACCCGTTCCCACGCCCGATATCAGCGGTCCACTGGTTGCCTGTGATCTAGTGGGTAGTCCATGGGCCAAAATATGTTGAAAACCCTTGGCAGGGCCAACAAGCACTGCTAATAACAAAGGTTAATGGTGGAAAAAATAGGAAGAGGGGTGGGAAACAGAGCTTTGTGACCTCTGTGACCCATCAGAACCTACATTTTATCTTCCTTGCTGGCTGTCCCTGGAGAATCTGCTGCCGTTAACAGCTGGTTAACTTTGCTACACAGTCTTTCCTTGAGTAGAAGGATTCAACTATCTAGATCAACAATCATAGAGCAACAGAAACAGGAGAACGCAACAAGAGCAGGAAGAACAAGAAACCATTCTTAGGAGCAGATGATTTGTTTACAGATGGCAGGAAATGAACATTGCTTTGTTATCATCTTGTTAATAAAGAATAGCAAAAATATAAGCATATTTTTCTCTGGAACACACTATTACGTATATGATCCTCCACTATGGTAGATTAATTTTGAGCCCCTATTAGGTGACATCCCAAATATTTGTATTTCCTGTACACATCCTGAATACGATTGAGATTGGACTTGGTTTTGTAGAAAGACTTGTTACTTAACGTTGACACAACTCATTAGTGACTTAACGTGAACTTGGGCGTTTTTCGTTACAACGTTTCTTTGTTTACTAACATACATACTACGTACAAACCACTAGGTTGCAACTACATATTCTGCGTTCACTAAGAGTTAAGTCACTTAAAGTTGTCTCAATAGCGTGAATAACTTGTGTTATACTGGGAGAGTTAGAAAAACTGTAACCTAAGCCGTAAAGAGAAGCATAATCAGTTGCTGAGCCGTAAACTTCACTGCTAGCGTTACGCAACAAGCAGAATGTCAACATTAACAACAAGCTAGCTTGTTAGCCGCTACACACAGCGACAAACCTGGACTTGCCGACTCCGCTTTCGCCTATAATCAACAATTTCAGAGTCGTCAGCACGTCGTCGTCCATATTCCTACGGGAGATAGCTAGACAGGCACTGGGCGACGATTTTAGCGACAAACTTCACTTGATTTGACGCCAGCAGACGGTTAGCCACTCCAGTGACAGCCCACCGTATACGCCACTTCCGGTTACGTCGCGTTGAAGCTTCGCAGCGTGCGTCAAACTCACCAGGATGTTCGTTCCCGAGTTTGTCGCTCGCTGGAGAACCACGTGACTGCTGACGTTCACAGCAACGCTTTGGCTGTGAATCACGTGATCAGTTTGGTTTGACAGTTTGCAGGATGCAAAGCAGACGAAGTAACGCATCACTCACGGATAGCAGGACTGGGGGGCGCTATAATGCTGTGGACTGTTGATGTTTATCTTTAAAAGACAGGTGTAGGAATATTATAAACAATACTTTTAACCCTTTAAAACTGGTAAATGATTTTGTAATTGAGTGCAGTATTTGCTCTGATGTCAGTCAACCTATGAATAGGAAAGTGGTTTTATGGTGGTTTGTAAAATAAATAGAAATGAAGACTATTTTTAGGGTATTAATTGAAGTTAAATTATACTTTAATATACTAATTCGTCATCTGCATTTACCTCATCCTACACTAGGAGCAGTATTGACTGGTTAATGAAATTAAATTAACATTAACACATTAACACATCTCAATTGATTAATTTATCATCATTTCAACGTTTTAGGTAGGCATACACTTCCCACCCAAAGAGGAGTTCAGCCATCTTTCTTGTTTATACTGTGATTGGTGGAACATTTTAAGGCCAGAAGCTGAAATGTCATTGCTGAATATTGAATGTGTTTCCATAGTGATGTAACGTTGGCATATAGTTGAAGAACCAATCCAAAAATGCTTTCATGACCGTTTAGGAGTAATGGGTTTCAGTTAATGGATTTTTATGGATGTCAACCCGCAAGGTTTGGAACTTTGATGTTACTCAGCACATTATAACTTAACTTAAATATCACACTACAAAATAATGAAAACTATAATTTACCCTTTAGAACTCAATGCTCCTTTTTCACGGTGCCTCAATCTGTGCAAAAGCTTTCACTTATTTGTTTATTTATTTAACATCATTCCTTTTATGGTATCATATCATCTTTCAGCTCAGGGTCCAGTGATCGACGCAGCTCCACAAAACACAGGGCTGATTGGGAACAACAACAAATTATAGCCACCATAATGATTTTATTGATCTTTTGTTTTATATCCACTATCAAGATATAGATATCTACTATCTTTTATTTCTCTTGGTGAAAGAATGCACTTTGTTTGGTTATCAAACACTGACTGCCAAGAGGCTTAGCAGGAAGTAATATCCTGAACCGATGATCACCAGGATGTTAATGATTTGTGGTAAAAAAACATAACAACATACTGGTGACATTGGTGAGAGGTAAAGGATGTTACTGTGTCTGACATAGAGCGAATCTCTTAATACGGTATTTTATATCATTGAATTTTTTATAAAGATATATCTTGTGTAGCTTCCATATGACCAAGTGATAAAAAAAAAACTGTCAATAAAATCTTCTAATCCTTACCTCACATTTTCACTTTTTAAAAATTTGATTAAAGTAATACATATTAACAGAACATTGGGATCAGATCAAAAATTTCTATCCAGTAATTGTGAAGTAATGTTGATTTTCTGCCTACGCTTTTTATGCTTCACATATGATGGAGTAAAACTGATTTAAGATTTAAAAAACTGGTAAATCCAAACGTGTCACATTTATGAACTAACATGATTCCAAATATTTATGGCCCACTTCAAAATCAGAGTATGATGAAAGTCTGCCTGTTGAGGATGCATGAAGAGGTTCTGTTTACACACTTGGAATAAAACAATATAATAACAACAATGACAACAACAACAAGGGGTAGATTATGCACCTTAATCTGCACTCAGGGAGGAAATTGTAGTTATTATATGTGGAATTTTGGTATACAGATAATAATCAATGCAGAAAATGTTGTGGGATTCTCACATTTGAATTTAATTAGTGCTGGATAAAAATCTGCATCTAATCAAGTCATTATTGTCTGTTGACAAGTCTTACGAGCCTGATTTCCTTCAAATAAATTAGATCTTTGGAAGTAATTTTGAGGAGATGAGAATCTGGAAATTACAAGATAAATATCTGGTGTGTGAGAACTTCCTGCACTCTTGCAAAAGCATTGAAGGTGTTGTTTGTCGTTTACAGGCTTGGCAGAAGATTTTCACACATCTGTATTTGTCATCATTTTGCATTGCTTCTTTTTAAATGACAAAGCAAAAGCAAAAACATCACACAAAGCGACTATTTGTGCAACCATCACTCAGGTGCGGGGGGTCGGAAAACTTTGCGGGGTCTCAATCGACAAAACTCCTTTGTTTTGTGTCTGCGCTCATCTCCATGAGACCAAATTGTTTGCGTTTCTTCAGCCGTGACCGGGGAATCACCGGAGGGCTACGGCACAAGGAAGTAAGTGACAATGTGAGCACTAACTTGGAGCCAGGGAGCCACATGACACCCCTGTCAATCAATAGGCTCTGTGATAAAGCCGTGAATCCTCGTCCATCTGTTTATGACTGGGAGGGCCCTGTAAAAGAGGCTGGAGGTCAATAAACTCTGCTGTGCAAGGGACGAGACCGCACACATCCTCAGCTGTGGCGTCTGAACTCAATCACAGCGACAAATTGACCGTTTTGTTGATTGTGGATCTGGTGCAGCCATGGTGTCGTGTAATACGGACTGCGTGGTGAGACCCATGTGCTCCGTCTTTAAGAAGATGGGCCGCTTTATCGGAACTCATCCCTGGTGGTTCCTCATCTCCCCTCTCATCCTCTCGGCAGGGCTCGGGAGCGGGTTTTACTTTCTGAACGACAGAATGTCCAACCACATCGAGGTGCAGTTCACGCCTATGAACGGACCGGCCAAGGCGGAGAGGAAATACATCAACGAAACCTTTCCGTCCAACGACTCCATGTTTTCCAGTTTGAGGCTCACCAGCGATGGGAACTACGCAACTTTCATAGCTACAAATGACGACGACGTGCTGGCGCTGGCGTCGCTTCAGGAGGTCCTGGCGCTGGATGGGAAAGTTCGGAGCATGGTGGTGAAAATAGATGACAAACCATTCACGTACACGGATCTTTGTGTTAAAGCGAACGGGAGATGCTTCTCGAACGTCCTGCTCGATATTATTCAACACAATGCCAGCAACCTGGGCCGTGTTAATCTGACGTACCCGTGGTACCAGCTGGGCTCCAGCAGTGTTCCTTTATATTTCACTCTGGGCAGCGTCAGTTTCAACCAACAGACCTCACGGGTGGAAAGTGCCAAGGCGTTACAGCTGTATTACTATTTACGAGAGGACAACGAAACCAAAGCAAACATTTGGTTGGAGAGCTTCTTAAATTTGATGGCAGAGGAATCACCGACTGATATTCAGGTAAATGACTTTCAAAACCTTCATGACATTGATCTTTTTTTTCTGTAGATGGTATTGGTTACTTAGTGTTTTGCGATCTTCCAGGTGTCCTACACCTCCTCCATGTCCATGCAGTTGGAGTTTGAGAAATCCCCGGATGCTGTCATCTATCTATTCTCCATCACCTACACCATCGCCATCACCTTTTCAATCATATCGTGTTGGAGGTTGGTGGAAAATCTTTGTACAGCGGCTTTCCAACAATGAGTGTATCTCAAAATGCTTTATACAAAAAACAGACATAAACAGTTTATATAAACACTGGGTGGATTGAGAGCAGATTTAGATGGTTAATATAGAACAGATAAGAAAAGTAAATGATTTTCTTACAGAGCAGCTTTTAGAGTTAAGCTGTAAGATTGGACTTTGACTCCACTGGGTTGGAAAACGAAAACGAACGAGCACGATCCGGCCTTTGGATCCGTCAGACGCTGTTTGATGTGTGTGTTCGGTGTGTGTGTGTGTGTTTCAGGCTGGATAATGTGCGGAATAAGGTGTGGGTGGCGTACTGTGGGGTCTTGGCCACAGGCCTGGCGATCCTGAGTGGGTTTGGTGCTCTGTTGTTGTTGGGTCAGCCCTTTGTCATGACGGTCGCTTCCTGTCCTTTCATGGTCCTGGGTATGTTCTGTTTCCGTCCAACACATTGAGAACGTTCACATCAAGTTTAATGATGGTAATTACACAAATCATAGGTTCTTTTTATAAGATATGTTACTATTTCCAGATTTACTCTTTAGATTAATGAGGCTGTATGAAATATGATGACACATTTTTTTATTGTTTGGACCGGGTGTAGTCTAGTCCTCTTTTGGATCCTTTCGGGTCTGGATCAAATATTTGGACTCTGTGTGACTCGTCTGTATGCCCCTGACATGGACTGGCGTGACATTCTTAAGATTATTTTGATAACCATTAACCAGGAAATGATGCCGTAAACAAATAAACAAATGTATTGTGTTGTTTGGTTTCCTGGTTCTTTCTCTCATTAACCAGCGCCTGGTTAATATTTCAGAGTAACCTATATTTCTTATTTCCGAATATTTATATTTCAAAAACTAATTTCACTTAAGTGTGTATCTTTCGCACTTTCCAAGGTTTATAGATAAGAGAAACCAAGAACAGGTCTGAGCGTCGATCGAGGATTTAGATGAACTAAGACAATTAAACTGACTGAGCAAACAGAGAATGCAAACATGTGACTCTGTACTGACTTTTCCTGCATTAGGTATTGGACTTGATGATATGTTCATCATGATCTCCTGCTGGGAGAGGAGTGCAGACGATCCGGATCGATCCAGCAGCCAGAGTAAACCGGGAGGGTCTCCCAAAGGCCACAAGAACCTCCAGCAGCAGGAATCCACCATCCAGAATACGATAGAACGACGATCCACTGTCCACCGTGCAACGCCCAGAGAGACGTGTCAGGACAGGGTTCCAACATCCCAGACCTGGCTCCCAGGCAGCAACCTAATGCAAGATCCCAGGTTCCCGCACAAAGTAGGTCTGAGCAGCTTTCAACAACAGTGTTCCATCGAAAACAAGGGACAACCGTCCGGCATTCGGTACTCAATACCCAGGGCACAATGCCACATTAACAATCAACCATCCCAGCTCACACTCCAGAACCAGGGCAGAGGTCCCACATTTGGGCCAGCGTTCCAGAACCAGGTGCAAACGTCAATGATGATCAACGTCATTGGGCCACCAACCATAGAAAACCCCAACGTCCAGCACGAAGCAGGACCGGCTTCCGACAGCAACGTTCCCAGGCGGTTGGGTCTGACCTACAAGGACGCTGCCGTCTCCATCACCATCACCAGCCTGACAGACGTCCTGGCTCTGTTCCTGGGCTACAGCTCACAGTTCGGCTCAGTCCAGTCCTTCTGCCTCTATGCTGGAGTCTGTATTACTTTCTGCTATCTGTACAACATCACCTTCCTGGGCGCATTCATGGCTCTGAATGGGCGAAGGGAAGAGGCAAACAGGCACTGGTTCACGTGTGCCAACATCTCAAAGAGTGGGTCATCGGGAGCCTCGAAAGTCTGCTGTTCCACCTCGGCTCCCAACGCTGGAACGGCGGAAATCCATCCCATGAGCAAATTCTTTGAAAAATACTATGGCCCATTTCTGACCAACGCCTGGGTGAAAGCGTGTGTCTTCGTCCTGTACGCCGGGTATCTGGCTGCCAGCATGTACGGTTGTACCACCTTAAAGGAGGGACTGGACACCAGGAATCTGGCTTTGGACGATTCCTACTTAATCACTTACTACGACGATCAAAGCCAGCACTTTTCAGAATTTAGCCTGAACGTGATGGTGGCGGTGAAGACGGAGTTGCAGTACTGGAATGAGGACAAGCAGAAAGAACTCCAAAGATGCATTGCCGATTTTGAAGGCCTGTCTTACGTTGATGGTACAGTGGCTTGGTTCCTGTCCTTTCAACAGTTCGCAAACACCTCGGAACTGAACATAAGTGGTGAAACATCTTTCTTAGCGGGTCTGCAATCTTTCCTACAATTCAACCCGCCGTTCAGACAAGACATCAACATGAGCAAAGACGGGATCCAGGCATCGCGATTCTTCGTCCAGACACTCGACAACGTCCCGATAAAGGAGATGCTGCTCGGACTGAGGAGGACAGCAAACGAATGTCCAATCGACCTTCTGGTGTACCACCCGGCCTTCATCTATTTTGACCAGTACACGGTAATTATTCGTAGCACCATCGAGACCATTCTAGCGGCCACGGGTGCGATGCTGCTGGTGTCGCTCCTCCTCATACCCAATCCCCTCTGCTCCATATGGGTGGCGTTTGCCATCGGCTCCGTCATAGTGGGCGTGGCAGGGTTCATGTCTCTGTGGGACGTCCATCTGGATTCCATCTCCATGATCAATCTGGTGATGTGCATCGGTTTCTCCGTCGATTTCTCAGCACACATTTCTTACGCTTTTGTCTCCAGCGAGCAGGAAAAAGTCAACGACAAAGCCAAAGATGCTCTAGCCCACCTGGGTTATCCCATTCTACAGGGAGCCGTGTCCACCATCTTAGGGGTGGTGGTGCTCGCCTGGTCTGCCAGCTACATCTTTCGGACGTTTTTCAAGATCATGTTTCTCGTGATTACGTTTGGGTTGTTGCACGGTTTGGTGTTTATTCCGGTGTTTCTGACCCTGTTTGGAGGTTGTGGGAATCGGGGTCCAAATAGGGATTCAAAGCGAGGTGGATGATGATGTTGTTGCGCGTTGTCACTTTTGCATATTTGTTAAAACACACTCCAGCTAACATGGAAGCTTAGTTTACTACTTTTTAATGAGCACAGGTATTTGCTGTTATTTGCAGTGTCATTTTGTACATTTTTTTGTGAATACTTTCTTGTGTAAATACTCTTATGTAAATACTCTTATGGGTTATTTCTCTCTGCATGGTACTGCATTTGATGTTCAATAAAGATAGTTTCTACGTTTCTTCTGGAGTTCATCTGGTTCTTCTGGATTCAGCTTTGTAGCTCTCGAAGATACTGAATCAACACAAGCTTAAGAAGATGAAGGTGGCAGTTGTATATTTATAGTTCTACTAGGCACCTCCGTTTGCTTGGATAAATGTAGCTCTTATCTGAAAATGCATTTCTGACTGTCAGATACAGATCATAGAGATCCAGATCAAATTGTAGCTGGATCTTTAGTTTGAAGGCTGGCTGTACCGCTCTCGCATTTTGGAACCACTTGGTGGTAACTTAGTGGTAATATAGGACGCCCAGTCTGAATGGTTGTCTACGGCTTAAAAAAAAAGTTTTTACTCATGTACTAATGTGGTTTAATAACTTTCAATCTATGATCCAAATCTGCCTCAAACTCAACTCTAATCTTCCATGGCCCCAAAATTCTCCAATAAACCCAAGCAAGCTTGAAGAATGCTTTCTGTCGAATAACTATGAAGTATAGACATAAGACATATAACCATTGGTCTCAATCTTTAGGTTTAGGATTATTTATTTAGGTTTATTTCGGCCCAACAAATCTCCATAAACCATTACCTTGTTGGGAGATCTTGTCGATCAACAACACAGAGCTGTTTGTTTCCCCAGCATAAAAGCGTTACTGTACATTCATCTATATATACAATGTTCCCTTTAAAGTCCGTTCATATATATATATACATATACAACCAAACGTGTAAAACTTCAAAAAAACAAAGGAAACATCACATGTCAAACAAATTACTATGACTTCTACCTTGTGCTGGTTATAAGGGCTTGACCTTCAATTGTGTCCTCACAGGGATTCCACACAGCATCACTGCATTCAACAAGACATCTGATGATTATTTAAGCTTCGAAAATTCAAATATGCTCCCACAACATGAAATGTCACATTTTGAACTCAAGATTCAAATTTACAATTTGACTTCATCAAAAGTTCATTCTATCACAATCTCACTTTTAAGCCCAGAATTGTGATCGTACAAAATAATTTGTGGTTACGACCAAGGATCAGACTTTTCAGAAATAAAACTGAATCACTATGAATGTAGATGAAATTACAGTCAGATTTAAACATTTTATATGGGCTGCGTGTTGACCTGAAGAGTGCTCTCTACGGCTGAGAAGCAGTTTTCATTCCATCTTTCCACACAGCATTAAAATATATATACATAGAGTGCACAAGTGCATTTTCACTCCGTAGACTAAAGCTACTTTCACAATCCAGGCCTTAAGAACCACTTCTGAACTTTTGTTCTTCAAGTACACATTCATGTTTGTAAGTCACAGGCATGGAAACAGATAACAAAAGCATGTTCCACATGCAGTCAGGACCCGAAAAAATAAATCGCCATTCGTGCAACATCAAAATAATGAAAATGGAACTTTCCTTGCCCAATGTCTTCAACAATTATTGTGTCTCGAGATTAGCAAATTTACAATCTCCCACTTTGTCCTTTGACCTGTCAGTGTTGCAGGTGTCCTGCGTGTTTATTTTTTTGAATGACGTTGACAGTAATATGTGTCCGATGAGGACCACTTCAGCCTGTAATGTGAACGTAGCTTTAGAAAAGTGCTGAGAAACTATAGTTTGACTTTACACGAGTCCTACTTGAAAGGAGAAACTTACAGTATAATCCCCAAAAGGCCACCTTAAAAAATAAGCAAAGCTTATTGGTAATCTACAGGAGGGGGTCACTCATTTTCACTTGTAAGAGAACAGAACAAAAATGGATTTAAATGGAAACAGTGCGTAAGATAACACCATGTCAAGTTCGCTTGACTTCCCACACGGCTCCTGAATGAGTTAATCCCACCTTCCATATCCCCTGAGCTCATCAAATCATTCCCCTTTCCCGCTGAGCCGACTGCTTCAGTTCTGTCTGAGTTCATCTGGTCTCCAGCGCCTTCCCCTCCAGGACCAGCTGGATCTCTTTGGCATCCAGCGTCTCGTACATGAGCAGAGCATCTGCCAGGTTTTTGTGCTCCTTGGCGTGAGACTTGAGCAGTGCTTTGGCGCGATCGTAAGAATCCTGGGACAGCGAGAGAAAAGACTGATGTTTGTTCTCTTTTCCACTAACGAGGGACAAACAACGTATACAGAGAAAATACAGACGGTGGGGTGGAGATGAGATAAGGTGTAGCATCCTTAACTGACCTTTAACAACAACCTGACTTCATGCTCCACAGCAGCTTGTGTCTCAGGGCTCTGCTGGGTTATGTCACTGTAGGTCATCACACCCAGCTAAGAGACGAGGAAAGACAATTCATGAGGTAATGTCAAATTCAACTGTAAAAAAAGTGTGACCAATTTACAGGATTGATATTATAACGGTCTCTTTCAAGTCAACCCACTTTTTCACACATTCCAAATCTGGTCACCATCATCTTAGCAATCTTGGTGGCGCTGTCAAAGTCACTGGAGGCTCCTGGAGAAGCAGTGAAGACACGCATAAAAATATAAATGTAATCTGTAATCTAACAGATGTGACCTCAAGTGTTTTACAATTACAATCTAGCACACTTAAAAAAACTCTCTCTCACCGGTTGTGATGTACTCGTTGCCGAATATAATCTCTTCTGCTACGCGGCCACCCATGCTGACGTCCATCTGGGCCAGGAGCTGGGAGCGGGTTTCACTCCAACGGTCGTTCTCGGGAAGCATGGACACCTAGCAAGGAAGATGGAGAAAGGGCAGAGGAGCAGCCGAGGAATTGAACGTGGGAGAGAAATACGATCCGATTTAATATAGTACGCTAACAGAATAACTGCAGAGTTGAAATTTGAGCTGTGTCCCAGAGGTGTACTACACACTAATACTATAAAATACACTCATCTAAACAGAAACGGCGTTTGAGCAGTAGTGTACAAATATAAACAAAGTAATTTGTGATGAACTACGATGCAACAATTTTAAGGCCTGACAACAAACTACTAGAAAATGTTCATTCATAAACCTATAACGATACCAGCAGACTTATGAACCTCCGTGTATTGTCGTCAGTCCCTGTAGAAGTTACACCTGGCTGACTTACTAGCAAATATGCAAAGTACACATAACATGAATTGATATATTTTGAGTGACCCACGGACAAAAAATCAATCAATTGTAATCTATTATAATCATCTGATCAACAGGGCAGGGGTGTGTTGCACTGTAGGAGATAAAGTCCATTGTGACCACATTCAAAAATGGATAGACTGTAATACGCAAAAGGACACGAAGTTGTGCTCACACTATATACAATTTAGTAAAAACCACTTATGATTATAAGTTATAAGTGCTCATTTGAGACATTCGGGGTTGAGTCAGTCTGTTCAGTTAAGCCATTTGCTCACATGTCCAAGACTTGGGCCTCTGGGCATGATGGTCGCTTTGTTGATTGGCATGGCGTCTTTGGTGTAGTAGGCTACGATAGCATGGCCTGATTCATGGTAGGCTGTGATAGTCTTGTTCTTCTTGTCTATTTCCACACTCCTCCTCTCTGGGCCTTATAGAGAACACAAGAAGGAATGGCTGAAATGATAATCCATTAATTGTGTGACAAGAGAGAAGACACTACACTGACAAGAGTCCAAGTCTGCGATGACAGAGATGTAAACATGTAGACAATGATGCCTTGTTTGAGGCAAACACTAAAAGAAGAAGAATGAGGGGGATTAGTCGTGTGATGCAGACTTTAATCTCATTTAATCTGGCTCTGTGTTTGATATATTACCCAGTCTATATGACGACAGCTCACAAACTTCCTTAATGCTTACCCATGAGGATTTTGTCTTTAGCAAACTCCAGCTCCTTCATGCTGACCATGTCTTTGCCATCAACTGCTGCTTTCAGGGCTGCTTGGTTGACCAGATTTTCCAGGTCAGCACCAGAGAAGCCCACTGTGCCACGGGCAATGATCTTGGCCTCAATATCTGCAGGGTCACACAAACCGACAGAGGTTCCAAAAAGTTTGAATTGTCCTCACCGAGACGGACTCAGTCCAATTATAACGTTAGTTATTCTTCAAGCAAAGGACTACTTGAGGCTGATTTCATACCCGGATCCACTGTGATCTTCTTCAGATACCAATTGAGGATTTCTGTGCGTCCCTTCACATCTGGCTTGGGGACGGTGACCTGTGTGTCAAAACGTCCTGGACGAATCAGGGCGCTGCAGAAAGTATAAATCTGTGTGTTAGTAAAAAACAATTCCACAATTCTTACTTCTTATAGTACGTCTGCGCATTGCGAGTGAAACGTACTTATCCAACGCTTCTGGGAAGTTGGTCGCTCCAATGATGATTACTCCTTCGTTTGGTTTAAACCTTCAAAATAAAAAGTAAACAGCAGTCAGTTGGTGAAATGCAGGAATCCTGATTTTGTTTTTGCTTCCTAAGATTTTTGTCCTTCTTGTATTTTCTCTTCCTCAAGGGCTAGGGAATCTTTAACACATTTTAATTCACAGAGCCAACGTTTAGCAATAACATATTAAGTTTTATAATGTACATTGTATATCGCGTGTGCTTAA
>OMNV01003273.1:5937-18945 GCA_900303265.1 Brotula barbata
CTAGATGACATCATGTGTTGCTATAGCCCAGCTGAGGGCTGACAGGAAGATTTTTGCAGACAACATCTGCAGGAACTGGAGGAGCGAAAGAGCGAGCGAGCGAGCGAGAGAGAGGCAGAGAGAAAGAGGCAGAGAGGATAAAAGAACACAGCACAGCCCTACAGACGGAGAGGAGACGGAAAGGAGACGGAGAGGAGACGGAAAGGAGACGGAGAGGAGACGGAGAGGAGACTGCTGCACATGTGACATCCACACCTAAATGCACAACCCGGTTTTCATCACAGATGGCCACATTTTGTTGTCTGTGTGTGTGTGTGTCCGCGGTCGTGTGTGTGTGTGTGTGTGTGTGCCTCCTTCCTTCCCTCCCTGCGGTCTTATTAAGGTGTGATGGGATGCAGCCCTGGGCAGGTTGACTTTTGAGCAGCAGAGACGCAGTAGAGAAAGGTCA
Source organism: Brotula barbata (assembly GCA_900303265.1). Taxonomy (NCBI): domain Eukaryota; kingdom Metazoa; phylum Chordata; class Actinopteri; order Ophidiiformes; family Ophidiidae; genus Brotula; species Brotula barbata. The sequence goes on from OMNV01003273.1 coordinate 6,386, forward strand.
CTACAGGCTGGCAATAATCGTACACACGACGCAACCCCGCGCACGCCGTAAAGGGGGTAGGTCTACGCGGCTGAGTTCAGAGAGAGAGGAACGAGCACGTGCAACATTTGGCAAGAAATTAATTCATCTGTCGGTGATACACATTTTTAAAGTGACACAGAGGGACCGGGGCCTAAACAGGAATGAATGTGTGGAGTTTTCTAATGAGGCTGAGTCGGCTCTCTGTGCCACCTGTGCTCTCCGCCGCCTACAGCTGCTCTGCTGACACGGCCACTTTTGTTATCTAATTAAAACGGACACAATGGTGTTGTTTTACAAAAGGTCCACATACATTTCATTGATACGCGCTTCTATCGTATTAGGGAGAGCTGAATCATTGTGAATCGAATTATGATAATGCCTTTACCCTTCGGTTTTGCACACACAACCTCCAGTCTGTTTTATGTAACCGCTTAACCTTTTATACGGCTTAGCCTCTGGTTTCACAGTTGGCTGTGTACATAAGTGTGTCTCCTGAACACGCGCATACTGTTCATGCTAATAGAAAGGAGAGCTTGAAGGCAGGGGGAAAAAAACACACACACTAAAAGCACTAATCCTTCCAAATGATTGGAGCCATGTTGTCAAGGGCAGGATCTGCCTGTCCTTCGTGAGACGGAGAGAGAGGACCGGGATGGAGATAAAGAAAGGTGGAGAGGAGTGAATACGCGGAGCTGCAGGAATCAAAAGAACGCAGGATGCCAATGTCGATGTGAGAAAGTCAGAGTAGAGGAGAGGAGAGGAGAGGAGAGGATGAGCCGCGTGACGAAGGCCAGTGAGTGTGTGAGGCTCAACTTGGTCTTGGCACGCAGTCTCTCAGTCGGATTCATCGTTGCTTTTATTTGACTATTCTCGCCACTTAAAAACCTGAAGCACATGCCCGAGTCTTAGCGGCGCTGGGAGGAAGCTAGCTGGCTTTGTGCTGGATGAGGAGGGGAGGGAGAGGAACTCAAAGACAAGATCACAGAAAGGGAGGCCAAGGAGAGAAAAAGACAGATTGCAGACAGAGACAGAGATGGAGACCGAGCATTGGAGTTGCAGTGTGCTCTATCTCCATCGCTCCTTCCATCTGTCCTTATTCCCCCCATTCCTCCATCTTTTCTTAATTCCATCACTTTGTTGAGGTCCTTGAAACCCGTCAGGGAGACGGAGACAAGCTTTCACAGCCTAACCAGCGGCTCTAAATATAGCCGCAGTCATGGCCGACCAAAACACAGTCATTACTCTCTCAGACGGACAGGAGCGGAGGGGAGAGGAAAAATAGGGAAGAGATAAGGAAGGACATGGATGCAAGGGAAACTGAGAGGGAAGAGGTGGTGAGAGAAATGTAGATGAGTCAGGCAAGAGGAGGATTTAATGGGCGGACGTGTTGCAGTCCAGTCCTGTTCATACATGCTAAGCTACTATAAACCATTTCCCTGCCATACTCTCCCTGTAGGACAAATCTCTTCCTGTGAGCCGCTGTCATATTTCCCAAGCTCCCGTGGTCTCCAGGGGGGAGTTAACAGACATTTGTTCATGGTTTCCCCTCCTTTATTTATGTTATTAAAGACGTCGTGTCTCCTGTCGTACCTGCTTGCGGAGCTCCTCTGCAGCTCTCCTCGGCGGCAGCCCGTTGCTGGCCGGGCTTCTGCCGCTGGCCAGGGCCTGCTGCTCTCTCACTTGCTCCCGTGCTTCCGCTCGCTCGCTGCGCTCCCTCAGGATGGGCGGGGGCGGAGGCGGAGGAGGTGGCAGTGGCGGGGCAGGCGTCTCCCTGCCGTGGGTCCCTGCCTTGGGCCGTGGACTCTCCCTGGTCCCCGTTTTACCATGGCTGTTGAACACTGAAGGGAGAAGAAGAGAGGAGCAGCAGGGTTAGTATACTGTATGTACAAGTTATATACCGAACATTTATTCAACTTTTGCTGGTTTGGAGCAACGAAATATTAAAATCCTGTAAAAAAAACAACTTTCTCTTCAGGTATGGAGACATTAATTGCATTCATGGATCTTTTACAGTGTTTTTTCGGGCAACCATCTGCACCAGTGCCAATACATGAACGCAAGTCTGTCTGTAGCAGCGTAGAATGGCTTATTAACCCTGGAACTAAATCACCACGGCCAAGTGGAAAAGCCCACACAAACACTGACTGACAACATTTTGGCTACCGTATGGGCACCAATCAGTAAACTATGCATGATTTAAGCTGCGCATGAAAACGTCTTTATGCTACATGTCAATGACCCTGTTCAATATGGAGGCAGACTATATCAACCCCCAGGGGCTCATGCTAAACCAGTCAAACAGGAGTAAGGCAATTAACACGCACACACACGCACACACACACACACGCATATACATACTGCATATATTCAACAGCCCCCTCTATGGCTTTTTATGAGCTTGAATTTAAAGTTTGGTACAGGTACTTGCCACATGGAAGGAATGACTGGGACACGTTAAACATACAACATAACCACATACTCTGAGAGTCAGGGAGTGTGTTTTTTTGGGCATCACTACATATTCATGGCTACAAACAGAGAGAGAGTGAGAGAGAGAGATGTTGCATGTACCGTGCGTCTTCAAGTCTCTTGGGCCCCTGACTTGATGAAAAATGAGAGAAATACTGACATTTTCAGAATGGAGCCAAGCAAGAAACTGAGCCCAATAAAAGCTGTTTAATTTAACTATGTCAACATGGCACAGGGCCGAAAGAGAGAGAGAGAGAGAGCTAATGAAGGGCCTTTTTCGTTCCCTCTCTTTACCCCTAAGATTTTAATTTTTCTCTCTCCTCCCCTAATCTCCTTTCTCCCGTTGTTTCCTGACTGTCTCTCAGACACTCTTAACCTTCTCACCAGACTCGTCCTCTCTTTCTTTTCCTCCCTCTCTCTCCTCATCCCCCCCAACTGCCCGTATAACCTCACTCCTGTTACAGAGCGGCCCGAGTGTCATATTTAAGCATCTCATTTGACACCCTACTCGTTGTCATAATACTGCTGAATTTACTGAGTTGTGTGTGTGTGTGTATTTGCTTATGTGACTCAGTGTGTAGGTGCACGTACGCACTGTCTTGAAACTCTTCATTTCTATTGTCCCTCAGTGTATCCGTCAGTTTTGCCCTCATCTATTTATTTAGCGTATCACAGTGAAGGCGCCGAGCTGCTTCCCTTTCCAAACAGCGTTGGCATACGAGATAAGAAGAGAAACTAAGCTGCCCTCATGGCACACAGACACACACACACACACACACACACACACAGACAGTCTACATCCCACTTTAATAAATAATCCTTAAGAGTGAGAGGAAGGTTCGCGCAGCACATGGGGGGTACAACGGATTTGTTACTTACAGAGGCCGCAAACCATTTTCCCCACAATTCAATGCAAGAAAATCTATAAATGTATCTCCTTTTCCTCTTATTCACAGTCTCTCTCCTTCTCCGCTTTCCACAGCAACCGAACGACAGAGGAAAAAGCTGAGCAAGGCGTTCACCTTTTGAACCATTCTGCCGTCAATTCTGCAGACTAGAGGAGGGGGAGCAAATTGGAGAAGACGGCAAGGAGGAACTATGAAGTCCAGTCCTTGTTTCGGGGGGAGACGCCTGACCGGAAGGATCATATGTCTCTTAAAGCCTGCCAGGGTTGGAGGGCCTCCAGATTAACCCTTTAAACACTGGAAAATTCATTGTAAATCATTTCCACTTTTTTATTTTTTTAAGCGAATAGGTCATTTTACTTTAATTACTGCGTGAACCAAGTGGAAAATGCATTAAAGAGAAAGTTATAAAAAAAAAATCATTATAGCAACCTTTAAACTGTATGTTTGGTAAAATATTGAATAATTTCCCCCAGAGGGCACCCAAAAATCTATGGTTTCTTTGGAAACTTTTCTCTACATCTTAAAATAAAACGTCAAGAAACGGGTTATGATAATTTTGCCTAGACTAATAATGATGCAAAAATTTCGTACACGAGTTATGTGTAAACAAAAGTGAAAATGCCAAATATTCTATGAACTTCCACCAGAAAGCATCACGCTGCATGCCGTGGCTTAAGGCACAGTCTGTGGGGGTTTGGGAGGGGGGTTGGGGATCCTCTGCCCACAGGCTCCATTGTATGCATATAATATCTTAAATGTTGCGCACAAGTGTGTGTGCACTCATCTGAAAGTCTGCGTGCCCCAGGAGGAGTGGGTGGGTATGCTGTCGCCGTGTATGTGTGTGTGTGTGTGTGTCAGGGGCCTTGGCCAGCTGTTGCAGTGCGTGCATAAACACCTTGTTAGGGCTTAGCAAGTTAAGTGTTAATTGGGGTGGAAAGAATGATGCACTGCTCTGCTATCCCATGTGACTCCCCTTGTCTCCGCGGCCAAGCACAAGCGTACATATTTAAGAAATTGCTCACGTGTGCGCATAACGCACAGGGACACACACATGAATGTGTGAAGGAATACTCTCTCTTTTCTGCCTTGTCACTTTCACGCTCTTCTCATCTTTTCCAAACTGGATTTTTCCACTCCTCTCTATTTGTTCCTTTGCTGCACAGCCTTGCTCTTCACTCCACTTCTTCCTTTCACCGCACTAACCCCTTCATCACCACGGGGGGCTTTCTATAGCTTCTCTTCTCTCCCCTCTTCTATTTCAAAAGGCTTCATTAACGTGACCGTATAGACTTACAGCACTGACAAAGCTCTGAGTGCAGGGTGCACATTGAAACGTCAAAAACATATATTCATAAACCGTCATAAAAATGTCAAACGATTACAAATTTGAATTGTGATTAATTGCAAGACCTGTGTCGATACAATTAATCACAAATTTAATCCTTCTTTTATAAGCAAAAGTTTTAACATTGAATCGCGTTTTTCGATTTAATCCCAATTAATCACCGTTACTTGAGCTCATTTGAAAGCCCTGATGTAAACTAAAACAAAATATAAAGTATTCGAAAATAAAGGAAAAACGAAAAACCCCCACTTCAATAGACATCTGTAAAACGGTTACTGTACTATATAGACATAGTATCTCTCCCACTCTCTGTGCCTAGATGTGTGTTTTATCACTCTTCTCTTCATTTATTCACACAGTCCTCCTTCGCCTCCTCTTTTCTGTCATCTTCCTCTTTTTCCTCTCCTCCCTCTATTTCCCCCCCTCACTCCCCCAAAGGGTTCAGATGGTAAACACAGACCAGATCCCCATGGTGCATCGGGCCAATTGAAGACATTTCCCTCTCTCCCTGCTGCATGCCTGCTGGAGATGAACGACTGCACAGAATCTGTTCGAGCAATATCGAGATCACTCCATACTCCATATATAGCACTCCCATGGGTGACGATAAAAGAAATGTGTTGGAAATTAAAACGCGGCGTGCGTTGTTGGCCAAGGCGTTCCACGCACTGCAGTCCCATCCTTACCGTGGCCGTTGAGCGGCTGTCTGACAGGAGGTTTGCCCTTGCGGGGTGTTGAGTGGCAGGAGGAGGACGTCGCGGCCTGGTTGCTGCTTCCTCCTCCGTAGGCGAGGACACCACTTCCGTTCCTCACTTCCTCCTCCTCCTCTTCGTCGTCCTCCTCCAGGTCTTCCTCCTCCTGGGAGCTCCCGAAGTAGGCCATGTTATTGGGCAGGGCTGACGAACCTGGGAGGACAGAGGTGGAGGAAAGGAAGTGGAAGGGAAAGGGAAGATGAATAATAAAGAGGTGTAAAAAAAGAAAGACAGAAAAATCACTGGAAGGATCATGGGATTATCACAACAAAACAAAATGCACCAGCTGTCATTCTAAGAATTCTGAGTTGTCTGGAAAGCAGCATTAGCTGCTGGTTAGTGAGCAATCTAATGTTGTTCTCTAATATTATATTACAACTTTTGAATCCAAATGTCTGTTAATAGTTTGTTTTTTTTGCAAATTGATGCAGAAACAAAATTGACCAAACCATTCCTTCTTTATAGTAGACGTCCTCTCTGACGCTGACACACACTGTTTGACTTTGCTAGCCTCCACCTAGCTAGCTAAATGGTATGCCAGAAATATTTAGCTAGCATATGTTTTTAAACAAACTTTATATACAAAATGATAGAAACATACACATAAATATATCAAATCTAACCGAAGGGGAAAATTGTGATGTTAGGATTTATGAGTGAAAATATTTTAGGTATTTTGAATACAAAAATAGCAAACCGTGACGTGTTTTGATACAAACTGCAGCCAGATTCTATTCCAGGTGATGAAGTCTTTTAAATACACATTTCATATAAAATTGTCAGAAACTCTAGCAATCCTTGATCCCAATGTGAGACTTGAGTAATACTCGAGTAGTAGAGGCTCTTGTATTTGCAGTACTTGTGGTGGATTTATGTACAGCACAGAGGGAATAGCAGAGGATGATTTGCAACACTGGCTGCTATCTTGAACTGAAGCTATAACATTTGAACTACGTAATTTAGCTTGTTTTTAAGAGAGGCTTTCAACGTTGAAAGTTTTATTGAGACACATACCTTTAATGTACATGCTGAAATATTTAACTTTGTAAAAGAGAGGGCATTTTTTCCACAAACCAAAGAGGCTCTCCCTCTCTGCTGAACTAATTCCAAACCTGTCACATTCACTCTTTCAAATTAGATTAATGTCAATCTCTTTTTCTATTGAAGAAAACCGATAATCTCTATTCCTTTTTTCTATGGCAATAAATCGCTCTTTGTTGTCAACTCTGTGAAATCTCACTCAGCATGTAATGGAAAAGGGAAAAGTGTTGTTTGGCGGTGGGCAGCCCATAAATTTACCTCTGTTAGCTGAATGTAGTCACATGCACGTACTCATAAAAGGTCAAAAACCCTAAGTTATGTTATTAAATCTCATAATGCGCAATCGTAAAATTGCGTGCAAAATGCTGCTTCAGTCATAAAGATGCAGGAGTAAAACTGAAGCAGGCTTGTGGAGAGCATTGGCAATGACATGTTTGTGCTGAAATATAAAACTATATACGCAGACGCAGATGTAGATCATTTCAGATTCTTGTTTATATTGCAGTATCGCGTCTGTGTAATTCAAAAAAACATGATAAAAAGTATTAGTGGACCAGCAGAGCATACAAATGTGCATTTGTGAGTGTAGTCGATTTTAAATGTTTATTTTATATTGCAGAAGTTACAGAAAATCTACCCAAACTTTGGTGGTGACTGCTTATATTTACACCTCCGGAGTTTAGAAGGGAAAAAATAGCCAAGTGACAGTTTCGTTGGCTTTTCACTCACCACATTTTTTTACAACATGAGTTTTCATTTTGAATGCCATTCCTATTGGTTATAATAACAGTTTACTCACCAACTTAATTGCTAAGTTTTAGGGGTGGAGGGGACAGGCAACAGGAACAATAAAACAACGTCACGCAAGATAGAACACACACGCTTATTTTCTAAGTTGATCAAAGCCATTGGCTTTGAAGTGAGGCTAAACGTGCAGTATGTCTGTAGACCAATTTAGGGGCTAAAATTAGCCTTTTTGTAGCTGCAGTGTCTTATGCTAATGTGATGTCTCTTGTCTTTACAGGAAAAGGACATGAAATAAGATGTGTAAGACAAATATAACATAGCTTTGATTGTCATAGGGTTTACTGTACCGCACTAAAAGTTAAAATTAACAATGTGGCAGTTACAATGTTTCTGTTGTTTTAGCTAACATACACCAATTAGCTGACTAGCTAACAGTACTTGAAGTCTGAAATATACTGTATTATTTTAACATATTTATATTCATAATAATACAGTTTGGGTTACAATCTGAACCCAGATAGTAGAAAATAAGGTATCAGAATATTTACCATCATAAATTCATATTAAAGGATGACAGATGTTTGAGTGATGTACATTCAGATTCAGAGTGCTCAGCCTTACATCAGTCTTGCTCCATTATGCACATGCGTGTGTGTATGTGCATGTGTTTGTGAGTGAGTTCCCATAAGAGGTGAACGAGTCAAATACATGAAATTAAAGTGATTTATGTACATTCTATCTTTATGATTTTATACCTGCCTACATGCTGAGAATGCTGATTTACAGTTGCCTGCTTATGTAACGTGCACATGGCTGTGATTAAATCAGTTTATGGGCAGGAATCGTGAAGTTGTGACTGTTTTACGACAAAATCGATTGCTTAGCATGGGCGACCACAGTGCTTTTTATTACCCTTATAGGCGCCACAGGCTCTAAGGGGCATTAATGGGAAGTGACGTCTGATTATATGTCAATTAGAATATTATTAATTGTCTCTTTAAGAGAAAAAAAAGGCCGAATTTAACTTGGAATTATTCAATTAGCAGATTTTTTTGAGTTTAGTTCAAGTGTTTTAATTAATATGCAAAGATAGCATAAGTACGAAGACACCAAAATAATTACTTTTAATAAAAGACTTACTCCGGGGATATAAATACAGATCAGAGCAACCCAGAAAAGAGCAGCACAACGTAAATTCATTCATAGACACAGTCGGTAGACATGGGACAGCATTACAGTGACAGAGGTCTGCGGTCGCCCTGTGGTTTTAGGTGGACAGACATATTATTATTATTCATTAGATCAGCAGCCTGAATGACAAATCCATATTCTGAAGCCGCTGTGGGAGGAATAATTGTTGAAAATTACCAGACTTGTGTCATCAATATCCATACTAATTGTATTTCCAGCATGATGAGATACAACGGCACACTTGAAAATGAAAATGACACCCTGACTGAGCCCTGGCTTCTCTCCTGACAAGGGAGAACATGTGATCTATGTTTGTAGGAATAGCCCACAGCACAGAGTAAGACGGCAAAAACCAGGCTACTGGTCCAATATGAGCTGCTCTTTGTTAGGGTTCAGTTTTCTGAGACGTGAGAGTTCTTAAGGTTAATAGTCTGACAGCGTACTTCGTGCTACTGTGATTAAGCGTACGATTACCCCAACAGATTTCCCCTTTATTCCCCAAGCATGCGGCATAGTTAAAATTTTCAAGTGCCCGAAGAAGAGGTCACGGATGTTTAACAAGGTTCAATCCAGTCACATTCAGGTTCAATTTTAAGTCATTCTCGTGCTAAATCTTCTCCAAACACACAAATCGGAGCCTCATAATGAATATGGCTGCGCCTTGGATCGCACTTTTCACGCCGCAGTTCTGCCAGATTCTAATTATCTCCTCCGAGACCTGGAGTATAAGAATCTGTGATGAACGCAGATTCTCTGAACAATTCATATAAAAGTTTTAACCGCTTAGGTAACCACCACTGGGTCCATCTTGGTAGTTTTATTTTAAATTCTTATAAAAAGGTCAAAGATTCCCCATATATCAAATACAGGAGGATCTATTTTAGGGTAATCTGTACAAAATGATACCTAAGAGACCAGAAAGGTGGACCGTCTACAGATGGCTTTCATATTTCACATCATCTCTTCACTGCAGGTCAAAGCGTCTAACTCATCTTATGTGGGTGGTACAGAATCAGAAGGGGTCGAACGCAACGTGAACACCATTTTCCAGCGCTAAACCGGGGATCAGGACTACAAAGGTTTAGGCATCCGCATAAGTAATAAACGAGCACCCACACGCTCACGCACACATCAATAGATGCAAAAACTAAATACACACAGCCAACTCACACACTCATTTATCTTGCTGACAGTGCAAAAGCTCTCTTTGACCAAACAAACAACCAGGCAGCAGCCACACCGGCCCAATCAGCCTCTAATGACTCGCTTCATTAGCTAAATGGCTATAATTTACTGCCCTGAACTGAGGTCAGAGGGCCAATGGCAAACAGACCACAGGGGCACCTGGGGGCAGAATGTATGGGGATGGGGGTCGTGTTTGTTTATAGGTGCAGACAAGCAGAAACAAACAAAAAATAAGCAGAAAAGTAAAACATTTTCCCAGGTGTGGGCTAGAAACAACAGGGAGACAAAGGAAGTAGGGCTGTCAGTATTGATTAGTTTGAAAATGTATTTTTGTTGCGTGGTGGTATAGACAGAAAGAGAATGTAATCAGTTGGGTGTATTTTTAACCGATGATTTATTGGAGTTTTTATTCAATTAATCACAACAGCCCTGAAAGCACACATGCCTTGGTGTTTACTCTGGGAAAAAAAGTTCAAGAGCGTGATGCTGGGCGGCTACGCGAGTGTAAATGTTAGGACAGTTGCTCGCGTGGATGAGAAACTAAAAAGGGATTAAATAAAATGAGAGACTGAGAGAAATAAGTAGCAGAAAAGGAGAATGGCAGAAAGATGAGGACCAGACGACACAGAACCAGATGTAATGACAGCACAACTGCATCCTCTAATCTGTTCCAGAGCCCCAAAAATAAGCCTGTCTAGTATAGCGGAGAGACGGAGCGGCGGACAGAGGGAGACGTAAACACACACACACATACACGCACACATGCACACACAAACAGATAAATTCAGAAAGAGCCAGGCTGCCAAACAGACCGAGCTAGTGGTCCAATAGTGGCCACTGGCATCCCAACTACACGACTGGCAGTGATACTTTTAGGACTGATACCAGACATCTACGTTCCCCTCATCTCTGGCACCGAAAACCCCAAGTCTGTCAGCTCCTACAAGACACACACGCGCACACGCACAGAAGTGGCGAGGAAATGCAACCCAGACTCCAAGATCGCCAACAGGGCTTAAGCCCAATCCCCCAATTACAGCAGCTTTTCATCCACCTCATTCCGACCGCAGACAAATCATAATTAGGTCTAAAAGAGTCTATTAGGATTGTCATTTTTAACGGGGCTCTTGGGGGGAAGGGGGGCATAATTACAAGCCCTCCATTCTCTGGCTAGCCCTCCTTTGTACCCATAACTGGAACTGAAACAATGAGGACAATTTAAATAGTCAATCAGGAGGGTTTAGCCGCCATGGGGACATGTAGACGTGCTGACTTAGAACAAAGTACTGCTTGTACGCTTAGGGAATATGAGCGGCGTTTTAAGGCAAGGATCAGAAAGGGAGACAAAGTAAGTTTCCTGGTGCTGAAAGTCATCTCCTACAGCTGTGCCTTGCCAACAGTCTTCACAGGTTGACAGAAAAATGGAGCTGAGAGAAAGACAGAAACTGAGAAATGGAGACAATGAATAATGGATGGGGAGTGGATGGACACGGAGAGCGAGAGAGAGAGAGAGAGAGAGAGAGAGAGAGAAACAGAGTAGGAGACAAAGAGAGGATTAGGGATTACTTCTCCGATCGACATTCCTTGATGTCAGTAAAACCATTAACGCCACACACGGCTTCTGCTCCAGGAGGGGAACGCAAGAGGTCCAAATCAGAGCCTGGCCTCCAAATACTGGAGCCCATCACCCGATAAAAGCCACAGACTGTTTTTCCTAAATGAAATAGCAATTATACAACGGTCGGAGAGAAACGTACCCTGAACCGAAGAGAAATTCACTTGTCACAGCAGCGACGCACTCGAGACGCACGAGATAGAGTCAGCCTTGAAACATTATTCCCAGGAATGAAATGTGCTTCGAGTTAAGCAGGATTCTCTCACAATGGAAATGCCAAATCAAATCTAACAATCTAGCTACAAGCAAACGCAAACCAAAGCCAGACCGTAAGCAACATTTCTTTGGGAGACTTCTCTCAAAAACCAGATGTGAAAAGCCACATTTGTTTCACTGGTGCAACGGGGGCTCCTGAGCATCTGAGGTCTCTGGTTCACTGGGTCGAAGCTGGGAGGTTACGTAAGCGGAGCGGGATAACACGAGAGAGAGAGAGAGAGAGAGAGAAGGAGAGAGAGAGAGAGAGAGAGAGAGAGAGAGGCACCATGCTGGGGCTGGCAGCCAGAGGAGAAGAGCCAGAGGGCAACGAGGTAAACACCACCACGGCACAAAACACAACACACACTTCTGGAAACGAAAGAGACTCGTTTCCAAGAGTGAGTGTGTGTGTATGCCGAACGTTACTCATTTACGACACAATCTATTCTTATCTTATCTGTGTCAGTGTGTACACTCCGCATGTGCGTTTGTGTCACTGCCTCAGTCTGAGAAATCTACATTCATACTGTGAAAGGACACTTTACGTCCGAGCTGTGAGCCTGTCCTCGTCGGCAGCGTTTAAGGGGTTAAAAGCCGGTGAATGCAGCGTTCATAAAGTATTTACACGCCTTCATTTTACATTTTATTCTGTTCGCGTACCCATCCGACCTGATGGAGCTCGAGAGGATTTGTAGAGACGAGTGGCAGAAACTCCTCAAATCCGATGCCAAACTTTGTGTCAGTCGTCTGAGCTCTCTGTGCTAACGTGCTGCCTCACTCGACTCCACGGATTTGTTGTCGTCGTGGACTCACTGCTGCTTTTTACAAAGACGACAAACAGCATCGTCACTGTTCGTTAATGTGTAGAAATCAATATACTTCCACACACTGCTTCTAAGGTGCTTTGGTGTCGTGGTTAATGGCTCATGGTGAATTTTTACAGCGCCCTCTGTTGGATCCCAAGGAAAACTACGTCAGACAACCTGTTACACTTGTAGATTGTAAATGCTGTGTTCCAACGTGTTATAACA
>OMNV01003273.1:26067-40975 GCA_900303265.1 Brotula barbata
GAGGGGGGGGGGAGTCTGATGAGTTTACAGAACAGGAACGAATACACAGAAAAGAGAATTGTGATTTTTCTCCGAATGTGTCAGAACGAAGGTGACAGACAGCAAAAGGTGATGAGGCTAAAACCAAGTTGAGACAGATCGGCTCAACACAACTTCTATCTCTCCTCTTCTTCAGTCTTCATCTTTTCAGCACCTTTACTCTAATGCCTGTTTCCATGGGAACTACTGGTGATAGCAGGATGTCTCTGTGTGGTCACCTCTGTTAATGCTCTGTGGATGAATTACTGAGGGGAGGCACAGGGTTCAAACCCCTGAGGTTGGCAAGCATCTATCCTGCTTAAGTGTCTGTCATTGAGCAGGACACCAACTAGGCTCCCTAGCAGCTCTGGGAATTGTGCTCGGTACCCGGCGCTGACATCTGACCTCTCTAGAGCACACAAACGGGCAAAAACAGTGATTTCCCTTTACACTTAGTCAATAACTCAATTGACCATTTTGCAGAAAAAACTGAGCATCACAAACAGTGCTGCACAGGAGCAGGTTTTTGAACCAGTTTGCTCCCAAACAAAGCACAACATCAGCAGGTTGCAGAGTGCAAGAAACCAGATGACTAAGCACACGTGTGTGTGTACAGCTGACAACATCTGATTTATTAAAGCGTATATCAGCTCATCTGTGCATAAAACATTTTTAATAAATGTATAGGAAAAAAGCTTTAAATGCCAATTAGCTACAACTGATTGTTGACAAAAAATGTTTTTTGTGCGTGTTTGATTTATTGAATGCGCTGTTGGCTCAGCGTGTCAGCGTCTTTCAATGCTTTACGCATTAAAAATTGATGAACAAAGTCCAATAAGTGCAGCCACAAGCACAATACACCACAATACAATTTAAAACCGCAATGGATAAACAAAAAGGAGCACCACTCAAACTCCATCTTACACATGACCTGCTCTTAATTTGCCTGAGAACAAAAATTGAATCCTGAGAGCGAGAAAGAGAGAAAGGTAGGGAAGCACAAAACCACACACAGCACGGCACGTAATCAGTAGGGCTGTGAAAGATTTAATCCTGAGCATTTCCCATGCCTTCCTCAGAAATGTTTAATACATGTGAATAACTTTGGGTCTGCAGTTTGTCCGCCGAGTGCCTGAGGACTGATGGACTCCGGCAGGGGGACGGACCAGGCTGGGCTGGGCTGGGCTGGGCCGGAGTCGGCTGTTGTGTTCCCTCCCATGCTAAACGTTATTGTGTGAAGAGAAGTGCACTGATCCAGGGTCTGTACCTTAGGGGCTATATTAATTGGCTCCAGATGGTCCACATGGTCCTGATAAAGGACTACCTCTCTGCAGCTGGCTCTCCGTCTCTCTCTCCCTCTCTCTTTCTGTGTGTGTGTGTATGTGTGTCTATTTTGTTCACATTAGAGCTCTATAAACATACATGTTTATGTGTATAAGAGTGAATGAATGTTTATGTGCAAAGACTGGGCTCTTTACATCAATGTGTTTGAACAATTTCTGCGCCTGCCTGTCCATATTTGTTTATGTATGTGTGTGTGTGTGTGTGTGTGTGTGTGTGTGGTGGTGAGGCGTGTGTGTGTGTGTGTGTGTGTGAGGGGGGGGCAGTCTTTCAGATCAAATCCATCAGCAGTCAGATGAGTGAAAAGAAATGTGTGTGTGCTTGTTTATGAATTCAGTCAGCTCCTTAAGATGTAAAATGGTGAGAGCTGTATGTTTGAATATGAGTAATATGACAAGCGTTCAAAATTATACACACACAAACGGCACAGAAGCAAGACAAAATGAAAAAAAGAGACGAAGGTGTCAAGAAACAGAGATCTTTCAGCAGCCGTACTGCAAAAATGATCAGGATTCGTCTGCTACCTCTGACCAGAACCAAATTGACTTTTACCCCATTTTCTTGCCTTTTGAGAGTTTATCGCAAAATACTTCTCAGTGCAGTTCTGCAAGGTTCATATTGTATTCATAAGACACAAATACCTGCAGACGGTCTCAGCAAATCTGCCCCCCAAAGTCTGCGTTTTGATAACTATGCCAGAGTGAGAAGCGCAGCAATGTGTTGCTTCAGCAGTAAAGGTAAAAGCTGAGCTCCGCCCACTGGTCCCTCGGTGCTGACACATGGCCCGGTGGAGGTAGAAAGACAAGAGGCTGAATGAGATCTCACTAACACAATCTGTCAGATTAATCTGAGTAACAAACCGAGATTATGCGATTGTAAATCAGTTTATTGAAACACGTTAAGTCTGACATGTCACAACAGCGCAGCATATAACGGCACGTCAAGGCTGTTGCTAGGCGTGCAAAGCTTCCTTTGTAAAAAGATGGTTTCCAACACCACAGCAGACAGGGTGACTATGTGTGTGTGTGTGTGTGTGTATAAATGTGTGTGTGCAGTGTAAACAGTGGTGAGTCAATGCTCACTCTACCCAATGTGTTCACTGCTTTTCTATCTCTACACCTTCAGTAGAGGGATGGTCTGGCATTGAGCTGACCCACTGACCTTGACGAGCACGCACACACACACACACACACGCACACACACATGCACACACACAAACACACAGACATAGAAACATCCCTCAGTCATTAGTCAGTGAGCCAAGGTCACTGAGAGGACAAATAAGAACGCTGAAATCAAGCTATTAATCACAACATCCGGTCAAAAGTACATAAAGTAGTTCTACTGGGACTTGATAACCATGCGAGATTGAGTGTAGGACAATATTTCTGCTTTATTTGTCAGCATATATGGATTTGAGAGCTGCGCTGCTTTGACATGAAGATAAATGTATGAGGGTGTTATTTAGAGGTGTGTGTTTGTCTGTCCCAGTTCAGCTGTGACAGCTATATGCTTCAAGCAGTCACACTAAGGCTGATACTCATTTGAGATACGAGATATGCCAGGTCCTCTCCGCCTGTGTGTGTGTGTGTGAGAGAGAGAGAGGGAGTGTATGTCTGTGCACATATGCAACAATGTGCTTATTTAAATATAACCTTGGCTTTTCTCTTTCATTTCTTTGAAAGGAACTATGAGAGGGGAGATGGCCTGATAGGCAGATGTGGAGAGAAAAGACATCGTGACAATAGATCAACTTCGGATGCGTCTCCTTGAATATATAAATGCTATATTAGGTCATGTGGAAGACACCCATTGTCCTCTTTGTCACCTTAAAACGCTTAAAATGTGCATTATATTCAAGCCAAATGCCACAACAATGACATCTAAACCCCAATGCAGGAGTAACCGGAGACCTGGAATTTGTGCTGAACTCCATGTTTGCCCACCCGTTGCAGGCAGAAACAAAAGATAAACCGGCACTTAAATACCCGGCTCTGTTAGCAGTTAGGGTCCAGTGCTCAAGGCTATTTTCCGACCCCCCTTCATAACACATGCTGAACTCAAGCCCTTTGACATCTGACCTTGTAGCCTACCTTAAATCAATCCTGGGAGTGGCTCCCTACAGTCAGGCTGGGTCAATAAACATCAGCTCCGGGTGCTGTTAGTTCTTAGCAATCAGTGTAATTAAGGCTGTAGTCAGACCTTCAGACATTTTCAATAGTCTCAAAGTCTTGGTGTCTTCGCTCCCAACAATAGAGAACGGAAGTATGGTGAGGTAAACCTGATAAATGAATAAATCAGTAGGTGAACAAATTCTTTTTCTATTGTTTATTTATGCATTTTTCATGGTTTCTTGTTGAAACAGTCATCCACTGGCCCACCTATTTGAACAAGTGGGCTGGAGGGATTTGAAAGACATTGGGAAACTCATGTACACGCAAACAAAACAATCTAGAGTACACTTCCATGTACAGAACACACACACACACCCATGGCCATACACACACACACACACACACACACATTCTTCCTATCAATTTCTAGTCTGGGAGTTTTTGCCAGAAGAATCCCAGGTTTAGATGACTATGCTGACCGTTCCGTCGGGTCACTGCACTCCAGCTACTCTTTCTAATGTTCTTTTCCACTTGTAATTCAGTCAGGCTGAATGCTGCTTGGCTGCAGCTTTGGCTTTATATGTTGCTTTAAGCATTTGTGGCTTTTAGCAGACGTGTGGCTCATCACTGAGAAGTGTCATTACAAAATGAAACAATGAATGTTGGCAACAACGTCTCACGCAGTGAGTCATCTATACATCTGCGAAAACACAATTATCTGTGTTATGACACATACTAATGATGTCTTGCAAGAGATAAAATATAACTGAGTTGAACATCACTTAAAGTCTTTACATTTTGATGCAATATGCAATAAGGAGAACGATTCAACCCCGCAAACCTGTTACAACACGGCTAATCTGTGCTACAATCACAGTAGCGATACTTGTGTTTGTCAGTGATTATGTGAGAATTTGAGCGCTGAGTGACATTATGCACTGCGCTGAATGGTTAATACTTCTTCACACTGGCATTTCAGCAGAGCGGAAGGTTTTCATGAAGCTACAGTGACAATAATAGCAGAGTTTAGAGGCTGGGTGACACGCTGACAAAGACAAGGCGACAAAAAACAAGACAGAGAGTATTTGGAAGTGGGATACAAAAGTGCCAAAGCTGAGCTGCTCACGGCTTGTACCGAACCACAAGACAAATGAGTGAATTAAGCTAAAAGGCACAAACATACTGAGTATATAAATCATCCATTTTTTTTGTTTAGATTTGACGTGCTCGTCGTGACCAAAAACCAAATTTTATTACAAAACATACGGTGCTTTTGAGTGCTGTCTGACATGCAGTTTCTGGAGGGATGATAACACGAAAACACTGCATTAACAATCTGTGATTAATGATCTGATGAATTTCTGTTGTATGCCAAAAAACTTCTCTCATGATGATTTCACAAAGCAATGATCTGATTTCCCGCAATCTACGTAAATGTGTCTGGGGGCCAAAATTTTGGTGGATGCAGACTTTGTTCAATGTGGCTGCATGTCAGTCGTGCAGTAAAATCGCCAGCTGAAATACGAAACCTGGCTGTTCCGAAAAGGTTCATTCCAATGTTCAAGATGCCTGGTCCTCCGTTCTGATGCTAGCTTTGTCAGTGGTGGCTATAGATTTCTGGTAAATTCGTAGTGTTTGCAGATGTTTGGGTCTTAAATGTCTGGGTCGAGGTGTTGCACTGCATGTAGGCTGTCTCACAATTCCATCTAAAGTAAATCAATAGACACATTATGGCCCTCTATTAACACACTCTCAGCGTGTGCGTGTGTGTGCGCACATGTCATCCTTCACAAATGGAAATGGCGATTATGCATTACTGACAAGAGTCATTGGTTACGCTCAACTAGACAAGTGCGTGACTGTTTGTATGTGTGTGTGTATGTGTGCGTGTATACACTTGGCATTCATTAAGCGAAAAACAACAAGCGGCGGCAGCTGAGTGTGTGAGTGTGTGTCTTGGCTGAGACACCACAGAGAACAAATTCAAAGAGAGCCAAAAGTGGAGTTCAATCAAGAGAGAGCGAAAGCGAGATGAGAAAGCGAGAAAGCAACAGAGAGAAAAGGAGAGCGAGAGAGCAGACAGAATGCAGAAAGCAGAGCAAGTGGACCAAGTTTGTTTACAAAGGGTACTCAACTTCTGATCCACTACACCCCCTGATTACTGCAGCTCTTCATCCATGTTTGTATTCTTAAGCATATTTAAGTTGAAGCAATAGGCGAGTGGCTGTGAGGTATGGCATGAAAACCTCAAAGTCTATCATGACTACGACAAGTCTCAGGTCCGCCTGTCCGTATCTCACAGCCAAATGGACCCCAGTGGACTGCGTTTCAGCTCTGACCATGTGATGTATCTTAGTTACTCTGGCAGAGGGGAGAGAGAACGCTGAGATTCATCGCCGTCCTCAAGACCAAGTTGGATGGAAAGTTGCCCGCTACTACACTGAACTTTATGGGTACATTAGCCTCCATTCTGAAATGACGACTTCAAACATAGCAGCTACGTTCACAACAACCTTGGAGCAGTGAACCTGTTTTATGTGGTAACTTAGAGACCGTTCTGGGAATTGTTCGAGGACTCCAATTCAAGGTAGATAGGAAGACAGACAGTACGGGTTTAGTTGTGACTGGGTTAGTCCACAGTGAAGAGGAGACTGTGCTGTAGGTGTTTGTTTGTGTTTGTGTACAGCTCAGTCTTGGCATGGGAATCCCATTTGGTGCATTTTGGTAGTACCCTGGTAGAGGTCTACAATGAGCTGGCATGTTTGAGAGATGTGCTGCCAGTCTCTCCACCAATATCAGGAGCATGGGAAGGCAAACACAGAGTTGATCTCAAAGACTTCTAAAGGGGGCCGCTTCCTGCCAAAAATTACTCGCACCTGTCCTTCTGTCTCTGCCCCCTCCCTCCCTCTGCCTCCGCTCCTCCCCCTCTTTTAGTCTGTATGGCTCTGTGTCTCAGCTCCGTCGTCGTCTCTTCACCCTGTGAAACTTTTTCTCCGGTCAGAATTGAAACCAGCCACCCCTCCGCTCCTCCCTCTGTTTTGACCAGTGCCAGGTGTAAAGACTCCTGGCAGCAGCTCAGTAAGCTCTGTTCAGGAACAGTGTGGGGCACCCATGCCAGGGCACTGGAGTCATCCCTCACACATACAGCACACACACACACAAGCTTTAAGAGGCCACGAGGCACTGCCAAGTACTGGCTAGGCTTGCTTTTCATTAGCATCAGATAGAGAGCCTTTCTTCATTCAGCCTGCAGTGTGTGTGTGTGTGTGTGTGTGTGCACAGTGAACTGCTATGCATGCTGGCCTGTAACTAACTATAATTTAGCTATAAGCAGGGCTCCACTGGTCATCAATGTCAGCGACAAAAGTGTTTTACTAAGATTTCTTTTCTGTGCCACTGTGATCAAAGTTCAGCCAAACAGCCGGAGCAGAATTGCATCGATAGCTGGATGTAGGGGACTCAAAAGTACAAGTACATCAGCGAGAATTGAGCACCAACATGCAATAAATCTAACGACAGATGTTCATCCATAGCGTCTGTAGTGAGTGTACCCATGTGTGTACCTTGACAGCCAGTCAACAACTTCAGAATGCATATTTAGCACAGCAGAAAACAGCAGGCGGTCAAACTAACGCTGCTGTAGCATCGCTAAGATTATATTCGACAATAAAAATGGTAAAGAGCCAGATATGATATCGAGGAAGTGTTGCATCAGATGAGCAAGGGAACACTGTCAACACAAAAAACAGTTGCCGTCCAACATGTCAGATGAAAGTAAGAAATACAGATCTGCATCTTCATCTTTTCAAGGAATTTAAACAAGTATGTGGCTGTAAGTTGAAAGGTTAAGCTTTCATGTTGTCATATAAGCCATGCCATACTATTGTTGCTCAAGCGTTTAGATGCAGTCGTCTTGTTTATGTACAATTTAGCTAGCAGCTTGCAGCTTTAGCATTAGCCTAGATAGCGGCAGATCAAAATACAGCCTCTCTGGCTGGGTAATGAGTCGGCAAAATCTTCTCAGGGTGCTGAACGAGAGAAACCCCAGTAAATACAGACATGGGCCAACAATCACAGAGACTTTGGAGGCACACAAAATGCAATAAAACCTCAGAGGAAGCAAATAAGCATTTTCTAAATCCATATGCAAGAAAATACAATTCTGACCTTTTTTTATTTGTTTTTGTTTGAAGTATAATTGCTAATGATTACACTCTGAGGTCAGCCTTAATTTAAATTGGGAAGCAGTGCAAGTAAATATTTGTATTTTGGTATCGCTAATGTTTGTTTTAGTAGTGGTGCAGTTGTACAATATTTCTACGACTTAATGTCCACTTGAATAATGACAAAGCAACTAAATATTTTTGTTCATCTTTGAATGACTGTTAACATGTCTGTGAATGTCAACATGACATTGTTTTTTAACTTATTACAGAAATTAATTAATTTCAAAATGATAAATAATGATAAATAATGCGATGTTCACAAATAAATGGTATCAATCAATCAATGGTGGCATTTTGTGATTTTTTTGCTGGTATTGAATTGGTATCGAGAGTTGTGATATTTCACTGGTATTAGTATCAACACACTGAAATGTCACAGTATCAGGACATCCTTATGTGGATGTGACGAAAGTAGAAGCCAATAAAAGATTGATGAGGAACGGACGGAAGGAGTGGACAGCAAATTCCTGAGACACTCAGCGGGTTCCTGCAGCAATCGAGAGGTTGCGTTATGGCTCTGTGTGTGTGTGTGTGTAGAGACTGTAAATGAGTGATAATAAACAGAAGCAACATCCATGTCTTCTGTGTCATCTTGTGGTGAAAATAGAGGATTTTCAGCGCTCAGTAGGTAACGTTGAAGAAGACTCTTCAATTATTGGGCCACGTTCAGACAAAACCCTTGGTTTGGTGTAAGGCCTCCTCAGGTGTGTGGGCAATATGGTGAACAAACGGCTGTACTTCCCTGTCCTTCACCCACACATACTTATCAGGAACTTCTTTGAACACATTTTACAACATCTCCAACATTTCAGCCTCCTAAACCACTTTAATTACTTATCAGTTGGCGTAAACAGGGTTTGTGCAGCGCCCCACTATTTGGTTTCAAAGCCGTGCAGATGAAAGCCTGTAATGACTGAGCTCAGATTGGAGGTTACAGTATCAAATGACAGCGAGGAGAACACGCAGGTGCTTGACACGCACTGAATGGAGCCTGTATGAGCTGCTCATTACAGAAGGACATCTGCTGCTGTCCGGCCCCCAGACTCCACCCCTAGCTTTACACTCACGCTTTGATGCCTTGTCAGTGTGTGTGAGACCGGCAGCAGAACAAAACAATGCACCGCAACACACGCATGCACCCTCACATACACACATACCAGCTACCGACAGGGATAAAACCGCTGGATCATAACACTTATAACAAGTCTAGCAGCAGATAAAATAGAAGCATGAATTGATGATGTTGTAAAAGCAGCGCAAAACAGCCATTTTCATCTGATATGGACTCTATAGTAATAACATTTTCCAGTTTGCGATTTCAAACCGGCCTCTTGCTTCTTCTCTTTTTTTCCATTTTCCAAGAGCATTTGACCGCAGAGAAAAAAAACGTTATGAGCAAATCTCTTTTTTTCACGCTGCAAATGAAACAAAAAACCCCCAACGTATTCATAAATCCCTTCATGAAAAATGACACTGACAAGAAATTAGCTCATTGTTACTCAGCAACAATTTAACCTTTGAACGTATAATTTCATGGCAACATTCCTTTAAGTGGCTTGTTGTAAATGACTGAAATGGCATTTGTGTTAAAAGATGAGGGGGCGTGCTCATTAAACGGGAGCAGTATTTACACTTCTTTGTTGACTGTCATTTCCTGTTAGAGAACTAATAGGCAACTTCTACAAACATTTATCTACAAAGACCGATCAGAAGAAAGGGTGAGAAAAAAAGAGAGACGGGGAGAATATAAATCAGCTTTTTTTTAGAAAATGAATGAATTTCACTCTGAGAGAAGAGAGAAATCCAATGTTTGAATTTAAGGCGAGGTCGGATCAAACCGCTCCAGGGTTCATTTGGGACCGGATTGAGACCTCCTCCTCTCGAGGATGGCGGTGTGGTTGTTTTGGTTTGTACCGGCTCCGTGTTCACACCGACCCATACAAAACACAAAGGGGGATAAACAAACCAGAGGCTGTTTTATCCGGACTAAAAAGTGCGGTTTGAAGACGCCCTAACACACACACACACACACACACACACAGACTCACCTCTTCTTTGCAGGACTGTCCTCAGAGTACTCATTCCTCCCGTCCAGGCTCTGGGAGCGCAAGGAGCCATCTTCTTTGTGGCTGCCCTTCGACCCCGAGCCGTTCAGCTGCCCATTGGATAGGGGTCCTGGAGAGAGAGAGAGAGAGAGAGAGAGAAAGACACAGTGCTCAATGTACTGCAGCTAAACTTCAGCAAACTTCAGGGAATTTCTTTAGGTTGTGTATGGGAGTTTTACATGCTGGCACCTGCTGTTTTCTAGTGTGCAGAAATAAAGTTTGTCTCTTTTCGGAGTTACAAGACGCTTTGTGAAGCCTTTTCTTTTATGTTTTCTGCCTAGTATTTGATACACTTGAGTGTCAAAGGTCAAGGAACTGCAGCATAATTCTTTCAACGCGTTTATAAGGAGAATTCTGCTTTATTCATCGCAAAGTATAGATATTTCAAATGATAAAACCGTAGTCTAAATTAAACTAGTTGTACACTATGGCGTAAAGGTGACTGAATATCAAAATGACAAAGCGAAGTCTTCTTCGCATCGAGTGTCGCAACGTCTATTACAGCAACTTGAGGTCTAACTGACTCAGTCAAAACACTCTCAAACTCTGTTTTCGCTTGCCAAATGCTCTTTGATGTAGATAACAGTGACACGTGCCCTTTGACAAAAAAAAAAAAAAAAAAAAAGAAAGAAAGAAAGAAAGACAAGGAAAAGGGCCCAAGGCAGGGAGAGACGAGAAAAGATATTGCCGGACTTGACATTCTCTTCCAGCCCAATTGACTTAGCTGTAATTAAATATTTAGCGAGCAATTCAGACAAACAAAATAAGCCCCCCGAAGGATTCCCAAATCAAAAGCAACAACAGGCACTGAGAATTCAATTAGGTCAAAATGGAGGGCTAGAAGTCAATGATAATTAAGGAAGACAACCAAATAAAATGGGTATCCCCAGGTTGGATCAACTCATAGGAAGTTATCGCAATTATTTGGTCCTTTTGTGTGTGTGTGTGTGTGTGTGTGTGTGTATGGGGAGGGGTGGAGTGGAGTGGGGTGAATGATGACTCAGTGGACAATATTTAGGCTTTCAAGTACTTTGTTAAAGCAAGAACGCTGCTGTCATTAAGACTTTCATTCACCAAAGCCTTTCAACTGGCACATCACTGTCACACTGGCTGAGCAGTGTCCAACACGCCCAGTGAAATTCCATTTGGCTGATGCTTTAGTGGGATGTGTCACTAACCCTGCACCGCAAAGCAGTAATAGTGGGTGTCAAAAGGAAAATAAATTAAGATAATAATGTCAGTGGAGCGTGGGTTAAGATAAGTGGCGACTTGAATGATAGCTTTTTTTTTCGGGAGACGGCTACCATGGAACAAGCCCGGGCATTGTGGCATCGGAGACGGCTGAGGGAGGGGAGATGTGTGGAAAGATCAAATGACAGAATAAAAGGATGTGGAAGAGAAATTGTAGAGCAGGTAAAAGGAGTTTCCAAACATGTTACTTAAATGAGATATATAAATGTGCTTTCGGCTCAATGAACTCACGTGCAGGCTGCATCTTTCTCTCATACTCACACACACACACACACACACACAAAGGGCAGGTCAGTACCTGAGAGCGGAGGTGCAGTCATCAAAGACACACCATTGCGGTTATAGAGTTAACAAGAAACCGACGTGATGAGTAAGACAATTGCACTGCTGGAAACGCTTTCTGTCGCCATTGGAGAGCCTCAGAGTCTCTGCGCCCAGCATGAATCACTTCCTTACAATGTCGAAGTTTGCACGAAAAGGCCGTCATTGCACCACATCCCTTCAAGTTTCACCTTTCAAGCGGTTTTTAATGCCGGTCGATTGAATGTCAATATGTCAAACGACACTTTCATTAAGCTTGCAAGATTTCCTGCACTTTTTCGTTCTAGGGTGAATTTGTATGATCGAAACTGTTAGGTGTCAGAACTTACAATCATCTGAAAATACTGTAAAAAGTGGTCAAATTCTATGGATAGTCACTCATAATGGCAATTATGGAGATTATATTTTACAGCTGAAACAACGAAAACAAACTAGACCATTAATTAGAATTTTGCTTGTTAAATTACTGACATACAATTTCCCTATAGAATGCAAATAAACAGCCATTTTACCACCCTCTCCCTCCTTTGGTCCCTGTATCCCCCCAATGAGTTGTCTGACATATGCTGGTTGCACATGAATGCCCGTCTGAGGGGCAGAACTGGGAATCTAAGGAAAGCAGAGGGCCGGGGTTGGGCTATCTAAGAAGACAGGCGGGGACCCGAGGGCCTCTGCCGAAATTTGAGATTCTTGTGCCGGTGGAGGCCCACGTCAAGAGGTAGGAAACCGGGGAAGGAGTGGAAACACCGGAGGAAGTTGCCAGTGTGCCCTGTCCCATTAGGAGTTCCTAATCAGATTTATGTGTTTAACCAAGCCCATCACCTCGTTATGTACCCCTCAAACTCTCAAGAGAGAAAGAGAGAGGGAACATCGCAAAACGTGGTGCATGGCAGGGCCGAGAGGAGACTATTAATGTGAGCTACGACACCGAGCAGAACCGGAACGACAATCGTTGGGGGCAGAGGGCACCGTTAAAGGTTCACTTACACTTACAAACATGGATTTACAGAGAAGATGAGTGCAACCCCCACTAAATAAACAGGGAAGGATACGTTGGTAGGGGGAACAAAGCGAAGCACTAATTAGCTACCAGGTCAACACACGACGTAAATGAATGATTCCCTCTTTCAAACAACATCACCAGCAGCTCGTCATCTGTAAATGAAGGAAACAGCAAGGGGGTGTTTACTTTTTTGACTTTACTAAGGAAACTCCTGATATTATCCACCGCCCAGACTTTTTCAGAGCAGGAGGGATACTAAAATTTTATTGCCTTGCAAGCGGATTAGCAAGAGCCCAAAATATATTGCTCTCCTTCCCAATCTGACCCTCACAAAACCCCTCAGTCACACCTCACCACGAGCCAGAGCAAATACAGTAATATTCATCTCATAAACATGACATCAGTTTTGAGCATCTAAAGCTTCATAACGATGGAATGCATTGCAAAAAAGAGCATGTTAGTAGAATTTGAGTTTCTGAATGTGGTTGTGCGTGCGTGCGAGCATTCGTTCGTCCTTGGCACTGACACTGGCGCTCAGCTTCAGGAGAATACGAAGCCGTTTTTACCCAGAAATAGCAGTAACACACACAGCTATAACTTCAAAACCTATGTTGTAGTTGTTAGATGTGTTGGGCCGCTACTACATTTCCTGTTCTCTCTTTATCTCTGTTTGCCAGCTTCCTCTATCCCTCTGCAAGGTGATGGCATCACCAGACAGGCCATGAAAGTCCCACACAGTGTTTCAGCTGCCACTCTGGTGCTAGGAGAGGCAGGCGGCACGGGAATACAGACCGACACCAGAGTGACAGCACAGCGAGCGCCGGAGGAAACAGGCTGACGTGTATAAAAGGGGAAAGACAGGCAACTCCTGAGACGGTGTGAGGGCAAAAAAACGGCGAGAAGGGACGGTCCGAGAGAGGAGCGAACAGGCAGCCCTCTCTTCAGCCCCTCCTCGGTTTTGGCCAACAGCCAGGTCCTCCATCAATAGCACTCAAGGAAATGGAGAGGGAGGTAGAAGAGAGGAAAGGAGAGAGGATGGGAGGGGAGCAGAGGGAGATGGGTAGAAGAGACAAGTATAACGGAGGGAGATGCAGAGGCGAGAAGATAAACAAAAAAAGATGCAGCTACAGTCATTTGTGGGAGCCGAAGAGGAAGGGTGGGAGAGCGGAAAGGAGGGAGGGTTTAGGTGACAGACACTGTAGATAGTTAAGACAGATGAGGACGAGGACAGGAAGGACAAAGCGAGCGAGAAAAGGAAGTGGGAGGAGGCGATGGAAAGAAAGAATCGAGAAAGAAAGGCAAAGGGAGACAGAGGACGGGAGGGAGAGAGGAGACAGGGGAGGGAGGGAGAGAGGAGACAGGAGCTTGTGGCGAAGGCAGTAACCAGAATCCTATTGATGTGTAACGCAACCCCGCATCAGGGAACAGACGACCGGAAGGACAGACGGATGGGAGAGAGAGAGAAAAGGAAAGGAGCGTGGCAGCGGGGCAGCGAGAGAGGTGAAGGAGCGGAAGCAGGGACGCAGAAGGGCATAATGTCATTTGTTAAATAATGCAGGCAGCCGGCGAGAGAGGCAGGAATTGATGAACAAGGGGAGAGAAAGGGAAAGGGAGAGAGAGAGAGAGAGAGAGAGAGAGAAGTGAGATGTATGGCCACCAACAATGAAAGCTAAAGTGGTTGGAGAGATGGCATGATTGCTGGTTATGGACAGGGAGAAGGCAGGAGTGGGTGGGGAGATGGACTGAAAGACACACGGATGTACACACACACACACACCCAGCGACACACATACAACTGACTGACAGACTGTCACACCCCTCTAAAACAAAGAGATGAGCAGAGAGAGGGCTGGAGATGGAGAGAAACATGTAAAAAGAGAGAGATTTGTGACACACGCAGCAGGAATTACGCAAACTGCCTTCAGTCATGTGACACCAACTTAACAAAAACGCTGGACGCTTATCTTTTAAAATACGCCCGGCCAGAGAGTGTCATGCCTTGATGGGAACGACCGTCCTGTGTTCAGAATTAGACTGAATTAGATTTCCTTAAACATCATTCGAACGAATCTGACGATCTGGTCTGACGCTCCAAAATGGCTGACAGATTCAGTGTAAGTGCCTGGCTGAGACAGAAAACTGTGCCACATGTCTGGCCCAACCATAAGCCCAAAATCTCTAACCTGCAGTCCTCTAAAACAGCGGGGGCTGCCCATTCAGGATGTAGCACACGCTGAGTGTGATCCTCCAAAATGGCTGACAGTTTCACCACATTGCCTATGTGAGAAGGGAAACTGTGCAGCTCGTCTAGCCTCCAAAGCCCCGCTAACCCACGGTGCTCTAAAACAGCAGGGCCCGTCTATTCAGCCCGACTCCCTTTTGTGTCAGCGCAGGCTGCTGTCGTTACCCCCGGTGCGACAGGCCGCCGAAGCTTTCTAATGAGTCATTTTTATTCAGGCGATAAGGTCAGCTACCCGCGGCGGCTTAAAAGGCCCTGAGGAGCTCTGGAGTGGCAGCTATGAGATGCTA
>OMNV01003276.1:5373-22438 GCA_900303265.1 Brotula barbata
ACCGAATCTGGAATATGACACACACACACACACACACACACACACACACACACATACACAGAGTTAATACCCTCCAGGTTCAGGTGCACGAAACCGAGCCCGGCCCATCCTCCGACTGTCAGAGTTTTATTAACAGCGCTGCCCTTTTTTGTTCCACAGAGAATGTTCCCTAAAGGTCTCTGTAAACATTTTTACTGCGAGAGGACACATAAAAATGGAGGAGCTGAGCAAGTTTGTGGTACCATTTATGTTATTACGATTAAATATGTCCTGACTCACTCTGCCTTTCTCGTAACACTGCGTGAGCATGGCGATGGTGCGGGTTCCTGTCTCCCAGATCATCCTCCAAAAGTCCCCCACGGTGCCCGGCAGAGGACCCTGGGTGGCTATGAACTCGTTGGGACACAGGTAGCCCTAAAGACACGGAGACAAGGGGGATTGGAATAAACAATAATGAAACGTAAACAAATGTATACATGGAGTCAAATTTCTTTTTAAAACCAAAATGTCAGCTCTACTTTAGGACATGAAGATTGTTTTGTATCTATCTATTATCTACCATCATTTATCTGTTCAAAAGCATGTGCTGGAAAAATTATCAATGTCTTGGTGTTATGACTGAACGAGTGGTATCAAAAAGATGATCATGAGGAAAGAGAGAGAGAGAGAGAGGGGGAGAGAGAGAGAGAGCCTCCAGGTCATCCTCCGGGTCTTCATCTGCTTCTACTCACTGAGATGAAGCTGGCGTTGATGTAGTCCGAGCCCAGAGTACCCGGTTCTGACAGCAGCTTCACTCGGTTGTTATTATCTGGACACAGAATAGTGAGACGTGTGTGTGAAATGCAATGTGTGTTTTCACAGACAGACTCATTTAAAGTATTGGTTGTTTTTTTTACCGAGCATTAGTTTCACATACATGGTTTGATGTTGGTGAAGCGGTTCTTGGATCGGTTCCAGGGCAGATCAGCGTCTGTGGTTGCCAGGTCCTGCAGCAGCTTGGGGAGCTCCTGGACAGATCAGTGTAAACATATGTAGGGCGTTTTGCAATTATGAGAACTTTTATGTCTTTTTTGTATATTTACAGAGCAATGTATATATATATATATATATATATGTTTTATATTTTATGTATCTTATTTTGTTCCTTCATATATCAGGTTTACATTATAATCATGTCCGACTCTTTCGAACAGCTTTCTACACTTCATTTTGAATCATAGATTTATTATTGTCATGACTGAAAAAAAACAAAAATGCCATGAATATACTACAAAACGTATTTTAAATATGGCCTTTAATATTCAATACACCTGTTCCTCACCATTGACGTCATTCTGATCATAAGAGAGAAAGTTGTTGTTGTTAAGGATTTTTAAAAGCAAATTCAACTTGATAATCATGTCAGAAGAAGACCTCAGATAAGATAAGATAAAATAAATTGACTAATCATCACCTGAGTTAAGAGTATTTTCATTGTCTGTCATTCCCGAGTCTGACTAAATTAATTCATCACTCATTAATAAATCTAATTAATTAGTCCACTTTTACTTTGTGTCTTAAGTGTTCGTCTAAATTTGCTACCAACGTTTTGTCTTAGCATGCTGTGATATCAACCATAAACTGAACTCTTCTCATTTTAACTCACTGATTAGTTTGACTAAATCATATTTAAAAATCATCAATGCCTTTATTACCTGAAAGTACCTCTTTAATTTACTGGTTTTATAATAACATAGATATGCATTTCATTTCAAACTAAATTAGATATTTAATGATGTAATGGGACGTGTTCCTACAACATTAGGTAGAAAGTTTCATGAAAATATTAAACGCTACAATGTTGGCATTCAGGATGATAATATGAGCTGGAGGAGGTGATTCATATTTTTAATTAAAACTGGCCCACACTCTCATCATCCCGTACCGTAGCACAAGGAAACTGGACCTCCTATTTTATGACAGATGTTTCTGCTCTTATCCTCATTCTCTCATTCAGTCAGTGGTGAGCAGCAAACCAGAAATCTCCAATATTTTGGATAAAGACGACGTGTGGTTTGACAGTGAAAATATTGAGCCCGTGTGTGTCAAGATGGAAAACCAAACCAAATCAAATCGTCCCTGAACCGAGAAGGATGCGATCCCATCTCTACCCCGACAACTCTAATGACACAACACGGATTCTCACAACACTCCCACATGGAGGATGAATGCTTGTTAACTGCTTACCACTGAACTGAGGACACACACACACACACACACATCGACACAAACGCTGTATTAGCACACACCCACACGGTTGGAGGGGGTTTTTTTTTGGGAGCTGGGGGATGTGATGGGGTTCACTTACAGCAAACTCCTCCTGGAACTTGGCATTCTCATTGGCACACAGATCCTCTACATGTTGTAGGAAAGATTTCTTGTTGACAGGCCTAGCGGTGTGTGAAGGAGAGACTCAATTACCCAAAACCACAACAGCCCCATTCTCTCTCAATTTATTCCTGGTCTCATCATGTATAACTGCTGCAGCTGCCGTGTCAACATTCACACTCGGTGATACTCGGATGACTTACTTGAGCGATTTCCTGTAGCTGAGGAGCCTGGACAAAACAGACGGCAAATTTAAAACACAGTAAACTCAGAGCAGCGTCCACGTCCACGGCGTCTGGTTTGATCCTCATCAGAGAGAGAGAGAGAGAGCACACCAGACCGGGTGTTCCAGCCAAGGATGGTGACACACGAGTTTTTTTTATGTTTTTTTTATCCTTTCTGCTGTGATTTAGCTTTGTGAGACTGACTTTGACTCTAAACGAATACATGAGCAGCAGTAGAGTTAAATGAAGTGTATTGATATCCCAGACAGATGGAGGCTGAAAGTCCTCCACTATTTCTAAAGCTGGAAGACGCTGCGTCCTTTACAAACGCTGGGACTCGCAATTCATCTCGACGTAAAAAGAGGGTAAACAAATGAAAAAGGCATCAATTAGAGGAGTGCGGAGTTTCACGCCGCCAAACGGAGGAAACGGAGCACACGGAAAAAGGTGGACACCAGAGTCAACCGGCGGGAAGACACGCATGCTGATGATGGACAGGTGGAGTTCACCAAAGCACGCAGGGTGACACACGGCACACACACACACACACACACATCAAAACCCAACTTACTGGATGACATATATCTCTTTCCGTCTAAAGAAGAAGGAAGAGTACCTGGAGGGAGAAGAGTAGTAAGTGAGACAAAGCCAAGCACAGAGCGTCCTGGGTGATGAAGAGGCGACCGCATGCAAGAACAGTTTATTAGTGACTTTTATGAGTGTGTAAAGGACAGGAGTGTTGTCTTCATTTCATTGTGTACACCGTTCTGACATCTGTGTTGTCAGTAACCGAATGAAGCGATCCTGAGAGACATTGTGTCCTGATACGTCACAGGTGGAGTGTGTCTCCTCCGTGCAGGGCCGAGCTTTCTTCACAATGTTTACATTTTCATTTCATCCAAAAAAAATGCCAAATATTGCTCAGGGACTGGAGAGTTTTCCGAGAGGCTTGGTTTCAGGAGAGGGTGATTGGATTTCAAGGGGCACCGGACATAAAATAATGATACACAGAGCTTTACTGTGACGTATGTCACAAATAAAAGACCGTGACCCCACCATGATGGAAAGAACGAGAAGGGTAGACTTTGAGAATAAAGTCCTAGATTTACGAGATAAAAGTCGCAATGTTAGGAGAATAAATCCATGTGATTGCTGAGAATTCTCCTAAAACGTTGACATTTTCTTGTGTATTTATGACCTCATTCTCATAATATTACAAGTTATTCTCAAAATATGACTTTCTTCTCTTAATATTCTGTTTTTTCCTTGTAAAAAATAAATTCTCAATACATTCATTCACATACATTCTCAGAGTTGGACAATTAAGTTATATTATAATATTCTTATATAATAATACATGTAATATTATGTAGTGTTTCTATAAATATGCATGGATTTGAGTCCATACATCTTTACACCAACACAGAATTGGACTTCTAATTGATATTAAATGTCTTTCTTGCGCATAACATTGATGCACGATTAGCAGCATTTTGCCCTGATTGATCTGTTTCACAAAAACAAACAAAAATACAAAACTAACTTGACTTTATTTTGACCTAATGTAAAGCTGACAGTAAGGAAGGACGAGCAGATTTCAGTGCTTCACGTGTGTTCACTCAGAAAAGGTTAAAGGTTAAAAGGTCAAAGCATGCACGACACGGCTTTAAACCAGACTTTATCCTGAGAGCATGCAGGTGATGTTAGATAGAGAGATGCTGCAAGATCCAAACTCCACACAGACCAACTAACCGATTGAGTTTCTCCTCTTTCAGCTCCAGATCTGCCACAGCGATCAGCTGATCCAGTTTATACTTGATATCTATTTTCTCTGCATCACTGGGTGAATAAGTTCCTCCCTCGCTCTTGCGGTGATGGATGCTGAGGTTCGATGTGACAAACATTTCAGAATATTAGGAAGCTCACAATGTTTAGACAACATTTTCACTATTTGTGCAGCATGAACAGAATCTACAGAGGAAGACGGACAGGATAGGCATGAAATTGATGAATAAAATATACGATAGGGACATAAAATGTACATGTGGTTCTAAAATCATCCATCAGAACACGATGAACTGTATCTAATGACTGAGATGTGTGTACATTTAGTGAGAGCGTGTTAATAATTGAATGACTGGGTGGCAGCGGCCAGTCTTACTTGACTGCGACACAGATAACGATGATTAACACAACCAGGAAGAAGGAGAGCAGGACGCCCAGAATGATCTGCTCGTCTCTGGTCAGCACCCCATCATTGGCTGCTGAACAAACAGAAGACAGAGAACTGAAACCATCGCGCCGAGCCGAGGGAAGTCAAGGACTTATGGAGACATTTTGAGACAAAAAAAAACATAAATACCAGCAGTTTTGATATGATCAGAGTACTCAGAGTCCGTGTACTGGTCCTTGATGTTAGTGGCTCTGAATTTAAACCTGTTCATTTTGCGACGACAAAGCGAGAACAGTTCAGTCAATATCAGCGTGACATTGGCACAGATTTGTAGATTTGTCTGTCTTTGTACATGCACTCACACGTAGACCGTGTTGGGCTTCAGCGGCCCGTTGCAGAGTGTGTTCGAGTTTCCCTCCTCCATGCACTCGTCGCTCTCCCCAATCACATATGTGGATTTGTGCGCCGTCTTCTCCGTCAAACAGGACGGGTTGGGGAATCCCTCATCGGTCAGGTACGGGCCAGGGCTACGGAGGAAAGCGTTCCTCCAGTTCGTCAGGTTTAGGCCGTCCTTCACTGTGACAGGGTGGAAGTTAGAGATGAAGATTATCCGCACGTTTCTATTTTGGAGCTTGAGAGAAGAGGAACGTAAAAAGCACGTGGATTCAAAGAAAAAGTGGAGCTTTGTCAGTGTTTATGTGGAGTCATACCCCCTGACTCGGCGACGATGACCTGAATGTTTCTGATTGGTCCGTAGTCGTCACTATAGAAACAGGCAGGACTGTGGATGGTGATACTCCTGTGGGTTACTATGGCAACCCCTTTATCGTTCAGCATTGCCTGAGGTCTTTGGATTGGCTTCGGTGGGGCTGGAACAAATGCACATGTGACCAAAGAGGTGATCTCTCCCTCTCTCTCACACACACACACACACACCCAACCACCCCCACCGCCCTGCCTCCCAACACACACACACACACACTCTGATGGGTTGTAGGTGAGGGTTAGTGGGGAGGTAGTTTTACTCCCCTGAACAATCCTACTACAGTACTGCGTCGTCTTGTACTAACTAAAAATACGGAACATTTACAGCGTCTATCCTACACTGCTGCAGCGACACAGAGGAACTCTGAGGACCAGCGGCCAGCACCACGCAATCAAAGGTGTGTACGGATGGCGGACCCACCTTGGATCCCTGTGGTTATTTGGACTTGTGGGCTGAGTGGGCCCTGTCCAGCTCCATTCACGGCTGCAATCTAGAAACAGGAGGAGGAGACAGGAGGAGGAAAAGCACAGAGAGGTGATGACATGGATCTCCTCTGACAGGTCACAGAGCGTTTGTAACCCGTCTGTATGTGAGTGTGAATCGCGGCCCTCACCCGTATGGTGTAGTTCTGTCCTCCCTTCAGGCCCTGGATGACGGCGGTCAGGGTGCTGTTCTCCGTCTTGATGATGTTAAGGGGGGTGCCGGTCATGATGGGCTCGCCCCCTTGGTAAATCTGAGCCGTGTAGAAGCTGATGTTTCCGTTCGGCTCGGCCGGGGGAGTGAAGAACACTAACAGGCTGGTCACCTCCTCGGGGTTCACCATGAAGCTGACGTTACTGGGTGGATCTTTGGGTTCTGGAGGACGGAGCATCAAAGGAAAAAAAAAAGGTAAACAAAAATGATACATATTTACGGAGCGGTTACTGTTTATCTCTGTAAAATGAGGTGAACTGGCACCTACTCTCCTCCTTTGTTTGGATGAGGTAAGGCTCGCTAGACTTCCCGTCCTTCGCGGCATCCTCCAGCGGACCGGTGAAGGCGGTGACAGTCACAGAATAGAGTGTGAAAGCTGTCAAGTTTGTCACAATGACAATCTTCAACTCCCCTGGAGCACGGACTGTTGAGTAGTTCCAAGCTGGGTAATCCATCTGACATAACGGTGTAAACACGGAGCATACGGACGGAAGCAAACAAACAAATCAGGCTCTTCTGCATTTTTCCTTTTCTTTTTTTGGTTCATATGCGTCGACGGTACTCACCGAGGTGACCCGCACCAGATACGACGTGGGTCCTGAGAGAAGAGCGGGGCTGTCCCAGGTGATCCGCAGGTTTTGGGAGGTCGAACTCACCATGAGGTTACGCGGCGGGTCATCGGGG
Source organism: Brotula barbata (assembly GCA_900303265.1). NCBI lineage: Eukaryota > Metazoa > Chordata > Actinopteri > Ophidiiformes > Ophidiidae > Brotula > Brotula barbata. The sequence goes on from OMNV01003276.1 coordinate 12,281, forward strand.
TCTGAGGAGGCGAGAGTGAAGGCGAAGCAAGAAGGTGAAGATTCACATCCAAACATGCCCTGTCTGTGTCTGATGAAGACATCAAGTCGAATGAGAGATGACAGGAAAGCAAATGTTTCGACTCCTTTAATCTAGAATTCATCTGAATGCACAGAATGAAGGAGACTCAGGCTAACTGGGTGAGTTTTTGATTTGTGGTATATTTAGACGAAATGCCTGCAAAACCTGCCATCGCCCATGAATATGAGCCATATTTAGCAACCCCGGGTATTGAGGTGTTATCACAGCCACGTTCTTACCCCCGGCCAGCGTGCGTGTGTATTCCCAAGGTGTGTATTCTCCCACTCCCGCACTGGTGACGGCTGCCACTTTGAAGCGGTAGTATCTGTATTTAGCCAGGGATCGAAGCGTGACGTTGTGGAGGTCTTCCGAGCCTCCCGAACCGTTCACAGACACCGCCACGTCGCCGTCCACGCAGTCTGATCCCAGTTCCTCTTCCGGGTCCGGTTGCGCGGCCCTGAGGAGGTCTGGTTCGCAAGCGGGTAAAAGCAGCTGTCCAACGACGTGGTACTCTTTCAGCACGCCTGGGATGGAGAGCGGCGACGCCCAGTGAAGGGTCACGCTGTCCGGCATGACCTGAGATATGTTCATGAACCGAGGGGCGCCTGGGACTTCCGTGGGAGACCAAAAGGGACTGAAGTGAGTATTCATGTCTGTATTGAATCTGTGTCATTCATAGAACGTTACTTTTCACACACTCCAGTACAGAATCACTACCTGATTCAGGAAGAGTGGTCGCAGTACAACTCAGGATGTGTCCCGGCCCGGCAGAATTGACTGGGATCACGGTGAAGTTGTAGTCCTGCTCTGGTGACAAACCCGTCACTGTGTAATCCGGTACGGGGGCCCGGTGTACGTAAGACCAAGAGCCGAACTCCACTATGATCTCGTAAAAAAGGATCTGTCCATTGGGACTGGCTGGAAGGTCCCAGGACAGCTGAACAGAATCCCAGCTCCCTCCAGAGCAAGACAGGTTCCTCACTTCATCAGAGACTGTAGACGGAGAGAGAGAGAGAGAGAGAGAGAGAGAGAGAGAGAGACGGTCACCTATGGTGTCTGCACAGATTTACGGGGCGCCACAAATTTGAAAAACTTTAATCGGCAAATGACTTTTACTGTAAATATCTGAGAGCAATAATTAAAAAATAAGAAGCTTTTATTTTATTTTATTGGCCTTTCATTTTCAATCAACACACACACACACGCACACACACTTGTGTACCTGATTCATTAGTGGTGAAGGTCACAGGAGAACTGTATTGGTTCCCGTTGCCCACACTGGTGTAGCTGCAAACGCTGATCTCATAGGAGCTGTGTGGTCTGAAGCCGGCTAGGAACCATGAGGTAGACGGACCGGAGGAGTTCTACGTGCACACACACACACACACACACACACACACCCCGCATTTACAAATTATTTATACAGTAGGCCCAAGCGTGGCGATCGGAGACTGTGGTGGATGATCTGGTCCTGTCAGGGCTCACGTGCGTGCGTGTATAAAGTTACAGCTGAATGGCGTTTGGACTGTGAAATTAGAGCTGGTTTATGTGCGGGCGCCGCAATTGAGTGAGTCTCCGGTATGTGTGTGTGTGTGTGTATTTGTTGCAACTTTCGGTGTGTGAAATTAGCAGCACCTGGAGCATGACGACGTGCGAGGTGAGCTCTTGGATCCTGAACCCGTAGTGCGTTATCACTCCGTTGGGCTCCAGAGGAGGCTCCCAGCTCAGCCACACGGACACGTCTGTATGGTTGTATATGGTCAGGTTACGAGGAGGGGACACGGGGCCTGAAACACACGGGCGATCAGATGAAAACACACAGCTGGCGGAGGCGTACGTTTGATAAATGCTGCGTGGTCGGCGAATAAACAAAGTGTTTTCCGACGAACCTCCTTCGTCGGTGTGTAGCATCAGGAGGAGAGCGGGCCCCGAGCCTTTCCGCGTGGCGGCCGTGATGCTGACGTTGTACTGCGTGTACGGCAGCAGGTTGGTGAGGGTGAAGGAGGTGTTGGAGGTGTGACTGACGTTGGAGCCCCCGGGTCCAAACAGCGTAAGGCCGTACTCTGTTATCTCTCCGTTGGCCTCCAGGGGACGCTGCCAGACCACGGCAATGGAGGAAGACGACAGGTTCCTGGTGGACACCAGAAGCGGAGCAGAACTGGGGACTGAAGAGACGCCCCCACGCACGTATCAGTGACGGAGCGGCATCACAAACAACAGCAGAAACTTTTGAAAAGCCGAAGTGTTCGTGAACTCACTGTCGTCCTCCGTTCTCAGGTACAAGGTACTGGTGTGGTTGGAGGCAGGACCGGCCCCGGTCGCCGGGGTAACGGTGAACACGTAGGGGAAAAACTTCCTGAGTTTGGTGAACAGGTGGACCGTGTCGGTGGTGGTTGTCCTGATGGTCTTGTTGGAGGGCCCTTGGCTGAGTCCGGAGTGGTTGGGGGGGACGCCAGCCTCCTGCAACGTGAGCAGATAGTAGGGACGACCGTTGGGCTGCAGCGGAGGGTCCCAGCTGACGATGATGACGGTGGAGCTGAAGATTTGAGCTGTCAGGTTGTGGACGGAATCGCTGGGCACTGAAACGGGAGAGAGAGAGGGAGGAGTGACAACGCGGCCCGTGGACGTCTGTTTACACTGTAATCCAGACAATCAGGCCGTCAATCAAATCGACACACAGTTTAACACTCGGCAAAAAATAAACAACACTCGAGACACTACGACGATCATAATCACCGTCAATACTGTCACAATGAACACGTTCAACAACAGAACATCAGGCGGATGGAAACATTTGACATGACAGAGGAGAAAACTTAGGCAAACATTCACTTAAGAGCCCATAAACAGTTAAAAGAGGAGGAAATGTTCCCACTGAAAACTGAAACAGGTCCAGCTGAAAAATACTTATCCTGACCACACCCACGGTCACGGCTCCTCAACAAAAGGGAACAGTCAGAGGAGACATGGTAGACACGTAGGAAAGTGAGATAAAGGGGAAAAAAGGACGATGATGAAACTTGAGAGATCCATTAGATGAATGAATGGCGAAAAGGCCACGTGTGCGTGAGGGTCTGAGCCCAGGGGGACCGTGCCCCTGCTGGGCGTGGCTGTGCGGGAGAGACAGGTTGGCCTGGAGGTCCGGTACTTGGCTGAGAGCGGAGCGGCTAGAGCACAGGCAGAGATACAGGGTCAGTACGAGTAGTAATCATCGAGAAAAAACAGAGAATACTCAAAGCAAAATGGTAAACAAGACATGACAACAACCATACATACAAACGTACGGCGTGGAACGGATCTGGATGTTTTCGAGGGGTTTCTACACCATTTTTCTCAAAATCACATAAAAACAAACCTTTAAAAAAAATATATATATATATATATCTATCAAACTACATACGATGTGCAAATGTCAGTTTCCATGGTAACAAGACAGTTGTAGCACAAGTGCAGTGTGATCTTCCCCTCGGAAAGGAGCAGCAAACGCAAAGCACGTCAGGCTTTGTTATCGTCTGTGGCATAAAATCACAAAGGTTGTTTTTTTTTTCTCCGCACTGTTTCGAACTCCACTCAACTTTGAATGTGCTCAGAGAACGGAAACACAAACTGGATGTCTCCGAGGAACTGAGGACAGAAATACAGCCCGTTTGCTCGACTGACAGTTATCTCTTTTAACCGACGGGCGTAAAGTTACATATTTAATCAGAGAGTTTTTATGTAATTTTTTTATCAAGATGAGAAGTTTTGGAAAAAAGAGTGCAGACTTACCCCCCTCAGTAAGAGCGTCTATCTGAAAACTATCTGGCCTCACGTGTCCCCCGCACGTTATCTAACTCACACTGAATGTGTGCTGGTGTGTGTATGTGTATCTGACTGACCGTCCTCGGGTACAAACAGGGTTAGGGGCTCGGTGTGGACCCCTCCGTCCCCCTCTATAGTGCTGGAGGTCATCCACAGAGTGTAGTTGGTGCCTCCCACCAGTCCGGTCAGAGTGTAGGACAGAGCCGAGTCAGGAGGGGCGAGCGCCGTTAAGTTCCAGGCCGGAACTCTCTGCGGAGGGGGGAGGAGGACGTGAGAAACGCCATCGCCACGAAGGCGTCGGCGTGGAACGTGCGCTGTGTGTGTGTTTGTGCCTCACCTGCTGAGAGACGGTTCCGTTGTCGGAGTAGTAAACGGTGTAGTGCACTATGACTCCGTTGGGTTCATTGGGCGGGTACCACGACAGGGTCACCGAGGACGTGGTGACATTTGCAAAAGACAGATTCTGTGGAGGGTCAAACGGTTCTAAAGGGCGGAGACACAACGGACAAACAGGAAGTCAGGAAGTTAGAAAAATGACAGATAAAAAGTCCACGAAGATGAAATTCACTGATCTGATATCAATGGAAGAACATCTTCTATAGCATTAATTTGTCTCTCCACTACATTTTAAATTAAATAAACACTTAAAATTATGCCTGTAAATAAATCTTAGCTATCAAAATAATCTACGCCACCAACAAGGTAGTGAAATTCTCCATCGTCTTTACTGCATCAAAACTGACTTTCATCTGCCACTTATTCCATCCAGATCCATCACCTGAATCAATGGTGGTGAAGCTGATGTGTATTATCACTCCTCCGTCTCCCAGGCGGGTCCAGCTGGAGACCGATGCGTTGTATCGACTCTCTGCGTCCACTCGTATAACCACCGCCGTGTCCGTTACGTTCTGATGCTGCTCACTCGTTTCGTTCCTAAAGGAGAGGGCGAATGATGTCATTTTTACCTGTGCCTCCGTTCCTCAGATTGGGCCCGTGGAGCGCGGAGTTCGATTGAGGAACTCACCAAACTCTGACGATGTAATAGAGTATGTCTGAATTGGCTTCCATCGGCGGTTCCCATGACAACTCTACCTCATAGTCTGACAACTTTTTGGCGCGGAGAAACTGAGGAGGTGTGTCTGGAGCTGGGATGCGGGAGAGAGACTTTCCAGTTGACATGAGCTGTAACTGTGTAGCCTACCTACCATCACAGAACTGAACAGGTAAGTGGAAGAGGTCAGGGTTCAGGTCACATTTGCATTGTGCCCGTCCGGAACTCAGAAGACCGTCCGGAAATCTCCTGAAATAAAGATCTCGTTAGCTGTAATGATTCCTTCATTGCTCTTCCCGGTTCCGGGTGGGAACAACATCCCACGCGGGATCGGGTACCTGCGACGGAACACCGTTAGCGTGCCCTGAAACAAAGAAATGGTAATCGAAGAGGAAAAGACGAGAGGAGGGACAGATTCTATCAGGTGCCCTGCGGACTCGATCGTCTGCCATGATGTAATCGTGCCTCTTCGTGGAAACTGAAAACACCCCCCCCCTCCTCCTCCTCCCTCCCTCTCACCATCCTCCAGTGTGGTGACGTTGAGCGGTTCGCTGCTGTAGTTGCCGGATCCGACCCGCGTGTGCGCCTGCACCATGACCCGGTACTGCGCGTACTTCCTCAGGTGTGTGATGTGGATGAAGTTGCTGGGGGTGGTGAGGTTCAGGTGGTGGGTGGAGTTCCACAGCTCCACACTGTAGAGGGTGATGACCCCATTGGGAACCAGGGGGGGCTGCCACGTCACGTTCACCTCGCTGGGGCTGACCGAATCGTAGGAGACGTCATACGGAGGACTACCTGGGACTGGAGTGGGGGGAAAACACAAGAGGACGCAGTTTGAGTCAAACCTGTCCATATTTTGAGGATTTAAGCGCGACGGGGCATTTATGAACGCACCGTCCTCTCCAGACAGAACTTGTAACGTGTCTGATGTCTGGTTGCCGTGCCCATAACGCGTGTAGGCCTTGACGGACACGTTGTAATAGGAGAACGGCTTCAGGTTCACGAGGGTGATGCTGATGGAGGACGTGTTCGTCACGGCAGAAAAGGAGTCGTCCTCGTACAGGATCTCGTATTGCTGGATCACTCCGTTGGCTTTCTCTGGAGGAGACCAGGCCAGGCTGACAGTGGAGGGGCTGGTGTCCACCACAATGAGGTCCTCAGGGGGGGACTCCGGCTCTGAGGGTGACCGTGAGAGATCCACCAGGGTTACATGATATGACATGAGAAATACAGGAAAAGCTCATGAAATAAATGAGATTGATGGATTAAATCAGAAACTGATCCAGTTCTGTTCTAATAGTCGAATCAATAAATAAATACATACGACTAAAATCTAAAACTGTCACTAAAGTAATGATGTATTCACGAAACAGATCAACATTCCCAGCTGCTGTAAACTGAAAACGAGAATGAAAAGATGAATAAAATCAATGAATCTCGTGGATATTCTTCCTGTTTTTTTGAGTGAACGCTCGGTTCGCGTTCTGAGTTTGGCGGCTCTCTTTGACAGATGCGGCTTTGTTTGTTGCGTCTGCAGTGTGGAGGCACACACACACACACACACACCGTCTTCTAAGGTGAGAACGAACACGTCGTCGTCTGCAGACAGAGAGCTCTCTCCGGCAGCTGTGGACGCAGCCACGCGTAGCTTGTAGTCGGTATACTTGTCCAAACCTGCACACCAGAGCAGAAAAAAATGACATTTGGCGCCCGTCCAGCGTTAGGACGATCAGGTGAGGCGGTGTGTGTGTGTGTGTGTGTGTGTGTGTGTGATACCCGTTATCAATATGCTGGTGTCTGGAGTGGTCCACTGCATCGGCTGATCGGAGCCGTGCACCATGCTGACGGTGTAATGCGTGATCACTCCGTTGGGGTTGAGCGGCGGCGTCCAGCTCACGCGTACGGAGGTGGAGCTGATGTTGCGATAGGAGACGTCAAGCACCGAGCTGGGGACTGAACACACGCAGGGAGTCAGAAAGACGTTAACGCTCTTACGCTGGTTGTTTCCTTGAGGCGTGCGATCACCCACCCTGCTCCCTGGTCTTCTCGCTGATGTTTGCGGCAGGGCCTTCTCCCACTGTGGTGTAAGCGGTGACCCTGAACGTGTACTCGGTGAAAGGGTTCAGGTCCGCCACCAGGTAGGACAGCTCCTCGGACAGAACGTTGACCACTTCCTCTTTCACCGTCACGCCTACGGAGCAAACGCAGCCACCACGTGAACGACGGTGGGATTTAATTTTCGTTAAGTTTTTGTACTCTACTTGGACGAGCGGCGTGTACGGTGAGCGCGCTCCCACCTGTAGTGCCAGAGGTTGACGCGCTACGTGTGGAAACGTGCCCCGTGAGGAAAGCATTGCGGGTGGAGAGCTGAGGCTGGCTGGGGGTCAGCGTCAAGGGGGCGCCGTCAGAGGTCAAATCCTCAGTCCGTGGTTGGTCTTGTAGCCAGGGAGGGAGTGTGGTGGGGGACACAGGGGTTAGAAAGAAGGCAGAGGTCTCAGAGGCTGGAGGGACAGAGGGTAAGGTGGTTCCAGTTATAGGATCAGGAGCAGGAGTGGTGAGGGGAATCTCAGTGTCTGTGGAGTCAACGGTGTCTTTATAGTCCGGACTGAGCAGACCACTGGAGAGAGCTCTTTTTCCATAGAGCGTGAAGATAGCAGCGGTCATAATGGTGGGAGGAGAGCGGGTGAAAACACTAGGCGTAAAAACTGGTGGAGAGGTGACTTGGCCCAGATCGGCTCCTCTCTTACGCCGCCCTGGGCTGCCTTGGAGATCAGGAGGAAGTGTCCTTTCTTCATAGAGGTCACTTGAGTTTGTACTCTGACAGAAGACAAAAGCATTCGGATGAAATGAATGTTTATCTTCTCTATCAGCTGTCAGGTATGGATCACTCCTTTAAACCACACACCTAATCCATCCATCCATCCATCACCATCCATTCATCATCATCCATCCATCATCCATCCATCCATCCAACATCATCCATCCATCCAACATCCATTCATCCATCTATCCATCCATCCATCATAATCCATCCATCCAACATCCATTCATCCATCATCCATCCATCCATCCAACATCATTCATCCATCCAACATCCATTCATCAATCTATCCATCCATCCGTCATCATCCATCCATCCAACATCCATTCATCCATCTATCCATCATCCATCATCCATCCATCCATCCTTCCATCCATCATCCATCCATCCATCCATCCATTATCTATACATCTTAACTAAGCCTTAACCCAGTCTGTCAAATACATTTCCCAAGTTAAAACTCATTATAGTCAAGTTGAATTGAATTCTGTTTTTATTAGCCATTTATTTAATTGTATGGACTCTTTTTTATAACTGTAACTGTTTTATTGCAGAACACAGTTACTCTACTGAACCATGATTTGAAAAAAATGCCACAGCGTTTCAAAGAGAATAAGATCTGGCCTACCGGGTCTGACGTGAGAGTAATGTCCTGCAGCAGATTGTCCTCAACCAAGACCAGCAGTTTGTACTGGGTGATGGGACCGTTACGCTGGGCGGGGCTTCTCCAGCTCACAAGGATAGAAACTGAGTCTTCAGCTATCGCAACAAGGTCCTGTACTGCACTGGGTGCTGCAGATACAAGCAAACAGCAGCGCGCACAGGTGTTAAAATGGACAAAACGCACAAACAACAGACTGGATAATTGGTTTGTGAGGATTCTTCTTACCTTCAGCAAGCGTAAGTGCATCAGCCTCCACACTCGGACCGACCTCTCCGGCAGCTTTGGCTCGCACGGCCACTATGTACTTTGTGTAGGGGATCAAACCGGTTATAACAATCTGCATGTCTCCAGTACTGTTCTCAAACATATACCCTACACGAGAGAAGAAACTGATTATGATGGTTATAATAATCACCGATGATCATTCTGAACAATCAGAATCAGAGGTTGTCTGTTTTTATGTGTGTGGTCCAGAGACTATATTAAATCACCTGTAGGCCCATAGAGGTAGATGACATATGAGAATCTTCCTGTAATAATGGAGGGAGGGTTCCAAGACAACAACACCGACCTAGATGTCATCGCTATGGCGAGGTTCTGTGGGGGGTCCTCGGGGGCTGCATGCATACACAGAAAGGATAAAGGATCTATCATCCATCAATCCATCATCCATCCATCCATCCACCCTTCATCCATCCATCCATCCATCCACCCTCCATCCATCCATCCACCCTTCATCCATCCATCCATCCATCCACCCATCCACCCTCCATCCATCCATCCACCCTTCATCCATCCATCCATCCATCTATCTAACCCTACATTACATAAAAATATAAAGTACAGTAAAATAAATGGCCGCTGAGCACCTGATTCGGGCGTGCGGACCATAGTGGAGGCGATCTGGCCCTCTCCATCGGAGGTGAAGGCAGAAACTTCAAAGAGGTATGCAGTGTAAGGCCGCAGCTGATCGACCCCCACTGATATGGGCACGCTCCAGGACGCGGCAGGGGGCACCGCAGAGATGGTATTGGTGGGAGACAGGGCCGTTACCTCCAACGGACTGAGCGTAGCGCGGGACAGGATATCTGCCGCATCCTGGACAAATACACAATCAGGAGACAGACAAGCCTTTGAGGTGGAATGGATCAACGTGGTCTAAAAACTTATTCTCTGTTCTATCGAAAAGCAGGACAGGAAGCAGAGATGCATTACGTTGCAGTGAGGTAGTGCTATAATCATGATGTCCTCTGCGTTGACCTCCAGCATTCGGACCGTCATCCCCGTACGGGCGTGCTTAGCTTTGACAGCAAACTTAGTGATGAGGCCGTTGATGCGGCGCGGCAGGTACCAGGTCACCATGACGGAGTTGTGCTTCTGGGCAAATGCCGTCAGGTTGGTCACCAAGCCGGGAGCTGAACGTAAACAATATTACAGATTTTATATTATATTTATTTTTGGATTATTCTGTTTTAAAATGAGAATGTGTGTGTTCATGTGTACCGGTACTCACGGGACTCATTGGTCTTGACATATATTGATTTGCTGTATTCACCGATACCAGCTGACGTTAGGGCTGCTACCTAAGGAGAGAGAGAGAGACAGAGAGAGAGAGGGAGAGAGGGAGAGAGGGAGGGAGAGAGAGAGAGAGAGAGACAGGGAGAGAGAGATAGAGAGAGGGAGAGAGGGAGCGAGAGAGGGAGGGAGGGAGAGAGAGAGAGAGAGAGATAGAGAGGGAGAGAGAGGGAGGGAGAGGTAGAG
>OMNV01003277.1:2800-12932 GCA_900303265.1 Brotula barbata
TTACTTTGGTCGTATGCCTTCTGTGTGGTACGCAAAATTGTATGAAGAAAATGTGTAAATATCGACGAATGAAGCCCAGTGGGTCCAAGCACAGTGGCTGAAAGGCTGTTGCTGCCGTGGCCCTGACAACTGGCGTGTGTCAGTGTGTCAGTGTTTGGGGAAAAATTAGAGGGACTAATGACTGATGGATGGGAAGTCAAAAACGAAAGTAAGATGATGATGAAAAAAACGAGTTTGTATCAAAAGTACTTGTGTTTGTGCCACAGTTTGGGAGAAATCTTGTACCTCTTCAGTTATTAGACTAAAGTGACAAAATAGTGACACAAAAAATCTATTATGTTCATATTTTTGAAGTTATGCAGTAAGTTTTGATGATGAATGTACGTACATAAAGCATGTAAAAAAAATTTTTTTACACTTAGACTTTTTTGATGATGGCAGACAAATGCTTCATATATGTTATGTGGGTCTTTTTTACTTCTGTTACCTGTGTTGTCATGCACACTTACATTGTTTTATAACAAAGCCAGCCTTTACCACAGTGCCTTAAAAGCAGTATCGCCTAACTACAGTTTATTGTTACTTTGTCAGAAAATTGCTTTTTGAAATATCCACTTTTATTGAATATTCTTTTGTTGTTCCTTTTCTTCCATTATCTAAAGTATTGGAGACAGAATGATGATATGCATAGCCTAACTTTTAACACCAGGACACAACTGGAGATCATCCTTTCTTCTAAGACATTGATAACAACAGTAACATCTTTATTAATCCTTCACTGAGCAACATTGTACTACACAAGTCCCATTTGAAATCATTCAGTATCTGACATACATGTATAGTCATTGTGTATCACCTGGAATTGTAATAACAAAACTGTAGTGGATTTGTGGAGTTTTGTGAATGTTACTCGATAAAGGGGCTGTGCCTCTTAAATTCTGCTCATTGGATGTTCTCATTGTCAGTCTGACAGATAATGATCTATGTGGATCACCCTGGAAGAACCACAGGCCATGGGTGTGCAAATTCAAATAAAAGAAATAATGAAAAGTCTGTTTGTAGTACACAATTATTTGTGACTCCTCTGTGTTGAGGCCAAAGTTCTTATTTTCTGCTCACCCAATGAAAAATTAAATATCTAAAAAAAAAAAGAAAAGAGTTTTACCTTTTTATAGAATAAATAACAGATATACAGACAGCTAGGAAGTCTGTAAATTCAAGGTGTTTTGTATGCATTTTTGATATTTATTACAATTCTGGCCAGCATACGAGTGTAAAGATATTCTGTAATACTTTTCTTTTCTATCCTCTCTTCAGCGTTGCTTGTGGCTGTCTTGAACTAATTTAGTTCCAAGTTTCCATTACAGGAATGTTTCATGACTTGAGCATGCCGTTCCCTGACTAAGAGAACAGCAATGAAAGGAGACCAAGGAATCTTTCTGCTCCTCATGAATTGGGTGTGAACTGTCTTGGTTTGCTATGATTTAGATGGCAATGACCTCTGAATGGTGTTTTGAGAAATTCCGTTATCATACAGTGGTAGCAAAAAAACAACAGGCTGAATATGTGTTTTAGATTTTAAATTGTATATTGTTTATTTCCGTCTTTTAGTGAGAAAGGCAGAACTGCGGGAGTGAGTTCAAACTAGGCTAAGAGAGAAGTTTCATACAAATGTGAGATTCAATCAGCAAGTTTTGATGATTTTCGCTATGATAAAGGTGCCATTGCTCAGAATTTGACTTATTTCTCTCCAGTCTGCAAAGGTGGTCCCAAACAGTGACAGACGTACCACTGAGGGTGTCAGAATGGCCCCCTGGTGGCCTTTCTAGAAAAGTGTATTATTGTAGAAATACTATTTTTCATGGATTGCAATCAGCAACATTAAGGTGTCTTCTCACCTCTTGACCGATGTAGCTACATAATATAAACAACATAGAGATACATGCAGAATAGCACCAATAGCACCATCATTGTCCACCATGTGTCCAGGCCATCATTGTGATGCGCATAGCTCCTGTCATTGTCCTGTTGAACAAATGACAGCTCGTATTCTTAGCGCTCCGATGGAAGGCCTACAGCCCAGTTGTGTGAATTCCAAATATCTCAAATTTCTGCACCTCACAAAACAGTTTTGCCATTGTTGCAATTTGAACATAAATCACCCAAAAATCTGGATGTTTCAGAAATATTTAGAAAACTACAATATTCCTTTACTTTGAATTATTGCTCTCTTTCAACTAAGGTTTTTAATGTGTTGCTGTTTTTTAAAATAGCGCAATTATCCCGTTTCCACACAACATGTTTTTCTCCTAACTTTTTGCACTAAAACACGTGAATGCACCTATGGTTTTTATGTGATTTTTCTTCAAGTTGTTGCATTGTTTTAATCACTGAATTAATACCAACGTAGAGTGAGGTGTGTGTGTGTCTGAGTGTTTGTGCGATCTAACTCATCTGCTGCTGGTGATGTGGTCTTTATGGGAAAAATGTTTGAAAAATGTTTCAGTGTCTCAATGTGTTGTGTGGCTGTTTATGTGTGTGTTTGATGCATTTACATTCTTGCTGTAATTGCCATATCCGTTCCAGCATATTTCACACCTAATTAATTGCTGTTATTATTTAGAGTTTTGTTTCTGCATGTCTTGATCAAAAGGGTATCAGGATCCATTTTCATGTAGTCGTATTTCTTTGAAAATCTGAGTTCCTGGCAGCTGGATTATATCTCTTTTATCTAAGTTTGTGATGTGTGTCTGGGCGGAGGTCTGGGCGTTGGCCCAAGGAGCATCATGTCATTCATAGTCATGTAGGAGCCTGTCTATGAATCGGAAGATGTGTCTTCCTCTCTTTGTTACTATATTCATGCCTTCGTTTATTGATTCTCATTTCTCACATTTTTGAGCATTACTAAATGACTACGCACTCTTGGAGCGTTGACTTTTATTTACATGCAAACAGGATATACTTTAAAGGCTGTCAATCAGGGGAAAACAGCAGAAGATGGAGGTGGAGAGCTCGGTTTGGGTTGTGGTTCGGTACGTTGGGTTTTGACTGCACAGGTGAGGCAGTAAGGCAGGGATTGGTTAATTGGTTCAGCACCTGGGCCTTTATTTCCTCAGGCCTCTCTTGGTCCTCTTCGAGCTGTCGAAACACAAAACAGTCAGGCACAACTTGTTTCTCCACAAGAACGCACATTTGTCAGACATTTGAAAGTTACACCATCCCCGGCCAGGCTTTCCCAAAAACAACAGAGCTCACGCGCGGTGTTCAGCATTCTCCGACACACACGCACATAGACACACACGCTATCTGTGTTAGTGACAAGTGTGACAGCTGAACCGACAGCCACACCCACTCACATAGCCAGCTCGCCCAGTTAGTGTGTGTAAGCAAGCCTGAGGGAGCCTTGGGGAGTATGACAGGAAGACGAGCGTACATTCATCCTGCAAACATTTTATCTTTCTGTCAGCAATGACTCTAAATGTTTTGTCTGAATTTGGAGGCTGACTTGAAAATAGTTTGGTCTGTCACAATCTTTAAGGTTTTGCTCAACTAGCAGACCAATGTGAAGAATTCCTAGCAAGTCATTTTGTTTGTTGTCGTGTCCTTTAACCCCTTAAATGCTGGTTAATGATTTGGCAGCTTCACTTCAACGTTATTCAAAGGTCTTGGATACAGCTAATGGGCCTTATCTCATTTTTAAACCATTAATAATTTATTATACCACAAAGGAAAAGCATAAAAACATGCAATCATTTGCTGTGAAAGTTTTGTGTTGCTCAAGGACTTTGAGATATACGCTGAATGACTAAGTTAACTTCTCTCTTCTGATTTTTGGTATCAATGTATAGTTTTAGAAACTTTGGACAATTCACTATTTGCAGTGTTTATGAGGATGGCCCATAATTCAGTATCTCAAAAGAAGAAGACAAAATGCAAGAATATTTCAGGGTTTTTTGCAGTGTAATCATATAACTTCAATCCTTTATTTATTATTGTAGAGTTTCTCATGGAGGTTTTATGTCACACTGCTTCCTGCTTTTAAGGCTTCAGTTGAATGTGAGTGAGAAGTGGCAGACCGTGAACGTACCTTTTCTGATGGTCGCTGACACGGTTCCTCAGCACGTTAATCTGGAACAAAGAAATCAGGAAAATGTTACCCCGATGAGCGTTCGCATCCTGCCTTCATTACGGCGCGCTGAGTACTGCAGTATCCTGTTCACCTCGTATTTCTGTCTGGTGAGCTGATACTGCAGGTCAAATTTCTCGGCCTCCAGTTGGGACATCCAATCCCACAGCTCCTTCGCTTTCTCCCTGAGAGACGCCAAAAATGAGGATTTATGTGTTGTGTAGCGAACTGAACTATTTCTTTGTTGATTGATTCCATTTGTTCCTTTTGCACCACACCAAGGAATGAGAAAGTGTTTTACAGGCACTTTTAAAGGTTTTAGGTTACTTGAGTCTGTCTTGGCCCAGGTTCTCGATCTCCAACGATTTGCGTCGTTCGTTCAGGATCTTCTTCTTCTTTTCTCTCTCTGTCTGCCTCTTACCGCTGCGCTTCTCTGTCTGTGGGGAAAAAGTAATAAGTGCTTCTCAATGTTTAACTCTTAAAAGACAGCAGGTTTGTTTAACCCCGTCCGCCTCCTCACCAACTTCTGCATGTAGCCTCCAAAGTGGAGGCTGGTCAGGGTTTTCTTCTTCTTAGCATCATCCTCTGCTCTCTTCTTCGCCTCCTCTTCCTCCTTGCGAGCTTTCTCCTCCTACAAGAGAGTGTGTGGGGATAGAAAGAGGATGAAGTGAAGCGCAAGCCACAAGTGCAGGCCACAAACAAAACCTCCCCCCTGGGCCTGACGTTACCTCCAGACGCTTCTGTCGCTCCTTCTCTCTCTCGCTGCGGATCCTTTGTTGCTCCGCTCGCTCGGAACGCCGCTTCTCCTACAGATCGTCACATCTTAATGGGCGAGCTCAAATCTGACTCTGTCTGCTATGCATGTATGACGTAGAGCACTCACAATCCTCTCCTTCAGATGAATCAGCTCCTCTTCCTCCTTATTCCTGCTTTCAAAGTGGACTTCAATCAAAGTCTGGAGCTCCATCAGGTCCTTTTCCATTCTTTTACGATGGATGTCCTACAGACAGACAGGGATTCAGGAAGTCAGTGTCTCGTCGAGTGTGTGTGGTAAGAGGTGTATCACGACTGTGAATTGAAGACAAGGCCACAAGTCCATACGGCAGGCACTTATAATGACATGGATATCCATCTCCGCTGGCTCTCAATCTGCTACTCACGTCAAAATCCACCTTCTCTCCATCTGGGATCTTCGGAGGGATCAGGTTGGGCATAATGAACGGCCTGAGGAGACACATTCAGGTCAGACACACTGTTATTGACACATCCAAGGCTCTGGTCCTTTATGTTCAGTTTGTCTTTAGAATCAATATTTTAAAACTGTTCAGTGGGAAAGATTCAGCCAGTTTTCGCAAACAGACTGAAAGTTCCGTCACTACAGGCATAATTTGGGCCGTTTACTCTGCTTCATTTCAAACTGTGTTAATGTTTGATATAATACTTTATTTAAGGGTTCACTTCTGTTTGTGTTGGAGGGACTGGATCAACGAGCCCACCTGTGGGCCGGACACTTTCATCCACGTGTGAGGATGTTGGTGAATTAGTTGGCTTCACAAGAAGGAAAATGTGCGTGTCTGTGTCTGTGTTTGAGCGCAGGGATGTTTTACTCACTTGTGTTTGGGTTTGGCCTCCTCCTCTGTTGACCGACATATTGAAAAGAAGAAAGTGCTGATATGTAATCCAAGTCACGCATGGGTAAGTTCCAACAATAGGAAGTGTGTAAGAGCTCCCAGTCACACCTTTAAATTAGTACTGCAAACATCTTAATCCATTTTTAATGCATGCACATATTAACCTTACCCTCGCCGTCCTCCATTTCTTCTCCATCTGAAACCCAAACAAATGTTTGTGCACAGGTGTTAATGTACATGTACTGTATATTCAGGTGTGTATAGAGGCTCTGCATGTCATAAATACACGGATCTACAGAGATATGTCTGGATAATAAGCTGCTTCTCACCAAAGAATGTGCGGCATCTCTGACCTCTGAATGACACAACTTAAAGCTGAACCTCAGCCTATTTTTATATATCCAGAAACTTATATAGATAAGTTATATGAAATATAATTCAAGGCTTTAAAGTGTGTACATTCATGAATATACTCTGTATTACATTCTACCTTATTCCTCTGCCTTTTATGCTCCACGCATCTCTTTTGTTTACATTCAGTTGTTTTCTGGTGTGTGTGGTTTGCACAGTTTCTGATTCACAACTAGATAGATAGATAGATAGATAGATAGATAGATAGATAGATAGATAGATAGATACTTTATTAATCCCGAAGAAAAATAAAGTAGTCCAGTAGCCAATAACAACAAAACACCAACAATAACAAAAACAACAAAAATAATGATAAAAGAAGCAAATTGGAAATCTGACACAATAAAAGGCAATATTTTTTTCTATTTGGAAATAAGTGAGTCGCAAATGAGAGATACTTAAGGTCCCCGGGCGCTGTTGTGTCTGTGTGTGCATGTGCATGTGTTGGCTGCCCACTGCTCCTCATTGAGGATGGGTTAAATGCAGAGAATAATTTCCCCGAAGGGATTAATAAAGTACGTTCTTCTTCTTATGAATCTTTTCTGGGGCCTCTTACAGTACCACCTATAACCACTAGGTGTCTACAGACCCCTTAATGAATATTGTGACATCTTCTCCTTCAGTGTAAGTAATCTGGTTTCAGTAACTGGGTTAGAGGTCTACAGGAAACCTGGTCAACACACGTGCATTAATCTGGTTACCTGACCGTGTGCATCCCTAACCTGGTTTCTGTTGAGTTTTTTTCAGAGTGCGTGTGTGTGTGTGTGTGTGCCTGTGTGTCTTTGCTTTGTACTGCCATCCACCACCCAGCAGCAGAATCAGACAGAAATGTTGAGAAATGTCATCTTCACATCGTTTCTAATCCTGTCAGCAATGATAATTGGAAGTCACCTCATCAGCTTTCTCTGTTCACACATGTCTGCCGATGATGCCGGCTGGCAGGGCGTGTACTGAACTGTATTGTCACTCTGAAACATAGACTGAGAACAGGGACGTGCCAAAACCGGGAAACAACGCCGTTATTCAGCCTAACAGTAAACAACTAATTCTGACTAATGAGCACAAGCCTGCAGGGTAGGGAGGGATGGGTGCTGATGAGTATCTCACCGTGTGGTTGTGTTTGGTGTGACTAAGATCCACACCAATAGCGCGAGAGAGAGAGATAAGAAAAGGGGCCCAACTAATCAAGTCACATTCCAAAGGAGAGAGTAACCGTGAATGATTTTCCCACCTGAGTGTGGGTAAAAACGACTCTCCGCCCCATCAAAAACCACCTGACATTACCGTCTTTTTCTACTTACCGTCTTCCTCATTGGCCTCCTCTTCCTCCTCCTGTTCTGCAGCAGGTTTGTCTTCTTGCTCCGAGGCCTCTGGTAGACAGGAATGTTTGTCATAAATAGTGACATATCAGTGAGACATCTCGACTGGGATGATGAGTTACCGACTTACTGCCATTTCGGTGCGTCTGCCTTCTCTTGTCAGTTAAGTTTGATATCTCACAGCTTCACCGCTGGCATTTAAATCTGATAACACTGACGTGTTGGTGAAGGGTGTACACGAGTGGGTATGTGGCATTTGATCCTCCAAGTCAAGCAGTAAGGCGCCATACAGAGTGCAAAAATAAAACTGTTTCCACGTGCCTGTTTAGTTTGGTTAATATTTGAAGCTGTAAGCACTTTTTGTTCACACCCAGAAGTCTCCAGCCAAGGGAGGCCATCTTTGTGCACCCAGACATGTTTGAGCCCTGAACTAGAAACCAGATCACTTGGAAAGCGTGTGTGGAGTTTTGTTTATAATCAAGAATCATAATCATCATAATCAAGAATAAACTAGAAGGTGAAACTGAAACAGCTACATGGTGTTTCTTTTAACACCATGTCTCTAAATAACAACATTGTTAATACTGAAAGGTCAGTACACAATTCAACCTTAAGGTGTTATGTGGTGAAGATCCCTTATTTGTCTTTTTAGGTCTGTAATTCACCACAAAAACCTTCCATTTATTAACTCCTTGAAGTCTGATGTAACCACCAATGTGTCCATCTTGATAAAGTTTTATTTTAAATTGCAGTGTAATGCCACATGTTTCCAAAGACCCCACAAATATCAGGAGGTATTCCATATAAAATGAGACCCATCCAGAATAAAAAGACATGTAAGGGAAATTTTCAAATGTAAGTGCTTAAAAATCTACGAGTTACAAGGAAGTTTTGTTTTATTTTGTTTTGTTTCTGAACTTTTCTAGAAATCATGAGTTTTAATGCTTTTATACAGACATACTCAGTTCAGGGTTTTTTACGACACTTCAGAACCTTAAAAGTCCCTTTTACTTTAGTAATCCGTAATGTCTGTCTGCTTTCAAGTATGCACCATTGCAAATTAGTTTGACAGAATTAAGGGGATTAACAACTAAATTGTAGACCTGTGGTGGATTAACCCTAAGTAACATTTGGCACTGCATACCAGATTGACTGAGAAAACTACCGACATCTTGAAAAAGCAAAACATTGATTTGTATCATTTTTTGAGCACGATAGGGCTTTAGAAAGAACAAGAGCCTGGGAATGTTCAATGTGGGTTGAATCACTCCAATTCGTTTCTGCTTGGAGTCATTTTGAGTTTAGGCACCTGTTACTGACACAATGGCCAAAAAACAGCCTCTAATTATGTTGTCAATGGAGTATTCACAATATGATGCTTTCAGCCTGAAGCCATACCTTCCTCAGCCTCCCCCTCTTCCTCCACCACCTCCTCTGCTCCCTCTCCCTCTGCCAAGCAAAGCACAGGGCTGATTAGTAAAACCACTGAGGGAGAACAAACATGAATGAATGGAATCATTCAAAGTTCTTGATTGCACAAAGCAACTCATAAGAATGAATTTTCGATAAAACTACGTGCGTTGACATTTATTTTAGTATCAAAATCAATTAAATAAAATGGACACATGTGGTCATTCTACAGGTTTGGGGATTATGTGCTTTAGAAAATATCTAAAATAGTGACGTCAGGATATATTTAGTATCTTTGGGGAAATCTGGATGAACGCAACAAAACACAACACAACAAAAATAAAGATAAAAAATAAAATAAAAATTTAAAGTTTGATTTAAATGGGTTAAAATGGATGAGATGATACCCAAAACAACAAAATTAAAGATAATTTAAAGTTTGATTTAAATGGGTTAAAATGGATGAAATGATACCCAAAACAACAAAATTAAAGATAATTTTCAATTTGATGTACATGGATTAAAAATGTCATAAATTTAAAAAAGAATGGATTTAAGGAGGTTTTTGAAAATTAAAACTTAAATTATATGGCTGTATGTGTTTCTACAGTATGTGGTAGACTCACAAATGTGAATAATTAAAATACAAAAATAAATAACGAAAATGTAAATATGAGCATTAATTGGTTATAAAACAAACTCTTAAACACATTTTATAAACATTTTAAATCCGAAACATTCCAAACATATCAGGACGCATAGAGAAATCTGGATAAAATTATACTCAACACATCCAGAATAATAGGAAATGGAAGAGAAATTATCTTTAAAAAGTTATTGTGAACATTGTGGACATTTTTAAAGGTATAAGACTAGAATGGTTCAATATTTAAAGGGTTAATTTGTACACTCCTATATGCATAGTGATGTTATTAGGCCTGTAGCAAGTTTATTCAACCTGGTATAAAGATCCGTGCACTCATTAGATGTACATCTCATCCATTTTTGATATATATATTTTTTTATAAAATGTAAAATAAAGTATAACTTCTTCCATATTCCTGGTTTACACATGGAGGCTTTGTGTTTGAAAAACTATACCTGAGAATATTTTATTGCAACTTCATTCAAATCGATTGTATGACGCCAGATGTTAATTTTAATTTGAAACTCTCACTTTGTTTGCCCGAAATACTACTGGAGCTACATCAACTATTGGTCCTACTAGTACTACT
>OMNV01003277.1:20049-32694 GCA_900303265.1 Brotula barbata
TCCATGCACTCTCATGTGCTGTAATCATCTTCCTGTGTTTCTGCTTCAGTTGAGAACTATATTATATTATATTGTATTATATTATATCATACTATATTATATTATGTTATGTTATATCATACTATATTATATTATGTTATGTTATGTTATGTTATGTTATATTATATCATACTATATTATATTATATTGTATTATGTCATGTCATATCATATCACATTATATGATATTATATGATATTTTTCATTATTACTGTTGCTATTGTTATTATTATTATTATTATTATTATTATCGTATACCATCATTATGAAGACTATCAGTATTTATCATCCTGCTGACGATTCCACTCCTGTCCCCATCCCACTCCACATAACGCCATCTCTGCTTCTCAATATGATTCACACTGACATTTCGACACTTTCTGTACATCTTCATACCCATTTTTACTTTACTTTCCTTTCTTATAAACTGCAGGCAGTGAGATGTTCACGTGTTGTAGCATATTGTTGTATTATATTTTTCTCACCAAGTTAGCTAATGGATGACTATTACAGTTCCCATCGCTGTGCCCGTTGTTGTTGTTGCTGTTTCAGGATCTAGAGAATGATTAACCCCACTCTCCCTCTGCGTGGGGCAGCAGTTAACCGTGGGGTGGCACAGCTCCACGTCATGAAGCAGTAAAGCATTTATATCATGGAGTTTTTGTGTACTTGAAGGTGAGATAGCCCTCACTGACTGCAGTCCTACCTCCTGTCTGGTTGTGATGATGCTGCCGCTGGTTGGAGTCTGAGTGGGAGGAGCTGTTTTTGCAGGGTGCTCTGGTTTGGATGCGGCGTGTGCTGAAGGCGTCGCGCTGCTTTCCTCTACGTCCAAGTCGCCCAGCAGCTCCACCCTGGCGCTTCCTCCCGTGCCACCCGCAGTGTGGGCCTCCTCTTCCTCCTTCTGTTGTCTCAGAGCCTGCACGTGCCTCATCCTTCGCTTTTCGTCTCGGAGGCGCAGCATCTCCACAAAGTCCTCCTGTAGCTGCTCCACACTGACAACAAAGAGCACACAAACGCACATAAACCAGCGGTACGGTGACTTTGTACGTGTGAAGGCAAAGGATCCGTCCTCTCCTGTGTCCCATCAGGTTTCTCTGATGAAACCCTAGAGCTCCTCTCGCTCTTTGAACACCGATTCTGCTCCAGGTACTCGGCCGTTGATGTTTTTGACAACCTCTCATACATGCACGGTGTCAGGTTTTCTGTTATTGAATGGTTAACAGATGACACACACACTCCCATAGGACACAAAGATGCACCAATCCTCCCCATGATTCTTTATGCATGAAATCCAACCACTGACAATGCGTACCATCAAAGGAGATGGACTCTTACACGCACGCATCAAAATAAAGGCGAGGATGGGTAGAATGATCAGAAACAAGAGGAGAGAAAGAGGAGTAAGACACACATCTGGCTGACCGTTTGAACAGTGAGAATCACCTGTTGAGGCCCTGGGAGGTCTCGCTCGTAGAGTGTGTCCCGTGGGTGCCGTCACCAGTGGCCGTGTCTCTGGGCGCTTGGCAGGGGTCATCATCGGGGTCAGCGGTGCTGCTGGAGCTCCTGAACCTCCTCCTTCTCTCCCTCTCCACCTCCTCCTCATCTTCCATCGTCCACTGGCGAGCAAGGCTGATCGTCCCGCCGAGATAAAACCAAGAGGGCCGAGTGAAAACCGAAACAGATGAAGAGCAAGTTGACGCAAAAGCAGTAGAACAAATTCAGACAACCAACCAAACAATCGCCTCTGCCAAAGCTTCTATTTGTTTGGATTGTGGGAAAGGATTACAGTCGGCTATAACCGTTACACTAAACCTGCTTTACTTGTTGATCAGGTGCTGGTGAGCAGATTCACAGCAGCCCATGGAAGCAAAGTCAAAAGAATAACGTTTGATGCGGCCATGACGTTTCCTCTGACAGTGATTTAAATGGGAGATGAGGTCGTGTCATCGTCCAAATTATCTATTAATCTGATAAATTCAGAGCTTAATCTGACAAATGACCCATACAGCCTCACCTAGAATCATTTTACTCACACATCAGAGGAAAAACAGATCACACATGGATGCGTTAAAATGAAAGCAAAGGATATCACCGTAATAAGGCTCCAACGTTCCTGAGCGCTTATACGGATGTTATAAAGTCTTTATAATGCTGTGTGTCCAACAGCAGCCGCGGCAGGCGTCAAACATAAATGAAACAAATGGAGGAGTTCTGAGCTTACCTGGACAGAGCCGACCAGTTTTTGCGACTGATGGACATTTTAAAGAAAGACAAAAACGACAAGAACGTAAAAGTTTCCGACGGGAAAAGGACGAACCGGCGCACACAGGGCGGCAATCGGATTACAGTCGGTGCGGCACAAAGCTGTCCAACCTTTACCCCGGTGCACATGTCACATGACCACAGAGGTGGACCCACCTGAGAGAAAGAGCGAGAGGAGGAGAGAGAGGAGTGAGAGAGTGAGAGACAGGGAGGGAAGGAGAGAGAGAGAGAGAGAGAGCTTTTCCATTTATGGTGCAAGTGTTGTTGTTAACCTGTTCTACTCCGAATTTCATTCATTTAATCATAAATTCTGATACCAAATATATCAGGATGCATTCTGGGTAAATCTGTATGAACTGATACCCAAACACATTTAGAATAAAGAGAGATGAAAGAGAAATTTCAAACCCCCGTAGCCTTAAAAAGTACATTTTTAAAGATTTCACCAAATTATTACTTCACAAAGAACTCCACAACTTCCCCACAAGTCTTTTTATTATTATTTTATTTACGTTTTCTATTTCTGTCCCGTATGTTGGTCCATATGTGTATTTCATAAAGGATTGGGGGACATGACCCAAGATGCCTAAATGTTAAACATATCTCTATTTTGAAGATAAGTCCTGGATCCTGTACTACAGAGATCTTAAAAGGGTTGTTTCATTGCTTGAATTCCATTTTATAAAAGTTTATAATCTGTATTTTTAATGTCTTTATGTCCATGCAATGTTTTAACAGTGATGTTTATTTACCAATGTTTAAGGGGTTAAATAATGTTGTGCACATTCTGTAGCACTAAAATAATAGAGTTGTGATACTAGAAATAACATCAAAGTATTTCCCTTGTATCCATCCGGGCGCTGATCCTTTTCTCTGTGTCTCTTTGCAGTATGAGTCAGGTTGTTTGCTCTGCTCTGCTCTGTGAGGCCGCACCTTTCTCTGGCGAGCCGGACTCTGACCCAGACTCAGTCCAACACTCAGTCCTCCACCCTGCTTCTCCTCCACCCGCGCCAGATACCACCTGAGCTCTGGTAAAGATCCTTCATCTGGCTTCACTCCCTGCACGGCCAAAGATGCAATGTTTACATTCTGAGCACTGAAAACTAAACTGCGCGTGTCTCTTTCTGCCTCTTACACCTTTATTGGAAGCTGAACACACAGACACAACCTCCACTTAGACCGTGGTCATGTGACACATAACCACCCACACACAGAGGGCTCTTTGCATCCATCTGATAAGAACGTTCCAGATGTACTTTGCCTAAGGTGCTTTATGAGCATGCAAAACAGACAACGGCTAACAGAAGCTGATTTGCAGCAGCCAACAGGATGTCAGTGACAGTGATCGTATCAGAGGAAATGTTTCATCTTGTGAGCTCAATGCAGAAGTGAAGTTTATTGCACTCAGAAAGAGAACTTTTTGTTGTATGTTTTATTGAGTCTGCACATCATTTTGTTACAATTTACAGTAATGCCAACCACCTTTACGACCTTTGCGACGCTGACATCAATAGTTTTGCAGTGATACAAAATGGATATTCAGGTATTTTCTGTGCAAAAGTGAGCCAAAAAGCAGGGCTTGTATTAACATTAGGTGGCTGAACTTAAGGTTATATCACAAGAGAGGCATAAAAAAGCATTTTGGTGAGGAACTTCTTGCTTCTTGCCGTTTACTGTAGAACGACAAACCCTGATGAGATGGCGCTCGCGTACACTAACACCAGTCCACCTTCTGGGTTCACTGGGTCGGACCCTTGGCAGCATCAAACATCTTCTTCCTCCCTTCCATGCCTGACATGGCCTCCACGTTCTTCCTCCAGTCGCTGTCCTCCACAGGCCTCTTCTAAAGTTAGAGAGTGTGACATCATTTAAGACCAGCGCATTCTTAGCATCTTTCATATGGCATCTGACGCCCACTTTGTCAAACTGGGATCCCTGGGTGAATGCTGCATAACTGCACAAATATAACAGGTCTCATTCTCTCTCGAACACACACACATGAATCTGCACATGCACACACACACTGACCACTAAGCAGAACCTGCAGCTCCTCTCCTGTGTAACAAAGGAATCATTGTTTTATGTGCTGTACCCTCACATTCAAACAGGGTCACCGCCCTGCGCTGTCCTACTGCTAAATATCTCAAACACTCCCTTCACACACAAATACAAACACACTTTTCTGGTGCACTTTGCCAACTTCAGCACTGATATCACCAATGTGAAATGTCAGCATAGTGCTTAGTTGAACACTCGGCCTAAAGGTTGTATGTAGCATTAAATGGACAGTGTTTGGTGCATTTGTATGTGTGTGTGTGTGTGTGTTTTCTCCCACACACACCTTCTCAGTGTCCTCTTTCTTGACAGACTTCAGATTGGCTCTGAGGTCCATGGAGACTTTGTGCTTGGAGCCCAGCAGTGAGCGAAGGATGGCGTCAGCAGAAACCCGTACGCGTCGTAGGTTAGGCCTCTTGAATTTCCCCCTCAGGTCCAACACCTTGATGTTCAGGTCCTTAATCTGGGACACAAAACAACAGTCGCCGTTGCTGCAGGATTTTCTAAACAGCAGCGCTGTCACGAGATCTGTGGCAGTGACACAGATCTAAAAGGCAGAAGAGTGATGATGTAACTTGAATAAATGTGTTCATCTCTGCGGCGTTGTACCTCACGTGTGTTGAGCATCACTTTGGCCTCAATGTCATATCGCTCCTCATCCACCACATCTATCTTAGCATGGAGCTCTTTGCATAGGTCCTGCACAAAGATATGCATGTTATAAAAAAGATCACACACTCTTCATTCTTACAGTTATGTCAAGCAAAAAAGCTTTGTTTATTTCCAAATTAACAAAAAGATACCATAATAGCCCAAAGTCTTTCACTCTGCCCCGCCAACAAGAGATTCATTTCAACCTTATAGAGCACTATGTGCAATATTTCTCAAGTTTCACTGGAAGAAGTGAGGAGATGATGGAAAATGGACCTGGATGAGAAATAAAGTGATGACTACCGGGATGCATCTCTGAAAATAATACATGCTTCCTCTCCATGTGTGTCATCTTAAGGAACCACCTAACCAACCACCTATTTATTTATTTATTTATTTAATTAATTGTTTGTTTATTTATTTATTTATCTTTGTCTGTGTTTTCTATAAGGGATATCGCTTAGCATCGATGAGATTCTTGTTGTCCCATTGATATGAACGGTTCTACATGCAGAGTTGAGAACTCTCTCACTCCTCATCTAAAATGAATGGCTACAGTTAGACTAGGGAAAGATGTTAAAGGGATACCTGATGGGCTGGTGGGTGGTTTTGTGGGTGGAAGGGGGAATAAAATAACATGTAGACTGAATGTCTTAAAATAGTTTCGATGTTAAGATGTTTGAGTTATGTGAATTGTGTTTGTATATATCTGTTAATAATTTGCTCTGGAAATCAGAAGCTCTGGGTTCAGAAGATTCAGAAGTTTAAATAGCAATGAATACTTAGATTCCAAATTAGATACATGGTCATTCATTTTGGAGTGATGGGTGCTTGTATTGAAGTTGCAGCTGCTTTACCTGCTTTTAACACTAATGGGTTTTGAATTACTGAGTAGCCAGTGGGGGGAGAGTAGAAAGGAAAGGACGAGAAAGTTGAAGAAACCTTACCTCCAGCTGTGAAAAGTTCATGCCAGCGGTGCTTAGAGGAGGAGCTCTCTCTGCCAGATACCTCTGTTTCTCCTCCTCTTTATCCAGGATCTCCTGTTCCAGCTCCTCTTTGGCCTTAGCCACCATCAGACTCTGCACAAATACCAGTCGATAGTTTTATAGAATTATCAGCTGGGCGCTCAGAAGAAGATTTCTGCTGCCCTCGTGTGGCTAAATTCGTGTATTACATTACAGGTGAGCAGAAGATAATTGTCCCGGTTTACCTTAAGCATCAGCTTTCTAGAAGCTGAGATCTTGGGTTTCCTCTGGATAGAGAACATCGAGGACATTGAGAATGCCATTAAAATGATAGCAGTTCATTTGAAACATTTGGTGATTTGTTCCTTTGTAGTATTTTATTGTCATTGTTTTGAACAGAGTGGTGACGTATGGTCTTACCTCTGGCCTAAAAAAGAAAATAAACACAAAGTGTTAAGAAATAAAATACAAAATAGACTGCACAATGTTTATATCGATATAATATTTTTATGCATTCGTGAGTCTGCGTGTATGTGTGTGTGTGTGTAGATTTTATGCATATGCATGTATGTGAGTGCATGATCTATAATAAGAACTCAAAGCCTGATCACTCACACATGCTCCGGCATCCTGTTGATATGATGTCACGCTGGAGGAGAGGAGTGTGACAGGAGAGATTAGAAAACACTAACTCACTCACTCACTCACACACTCACTCACTCACACACACATTTGTTTGTTGATCAACATTTGGGCCAGACGTCATTTTTCCATCCTCTCTCTCTCTCTGTCTGAAAGCATAATGTGGAATCACTCTCAATTTAATATCTCAGCATTCCAATAAAAAAAACGTCAAATACAGACCTGTATCATCCCTCTATCTCCTCTAGTCTCACTTTGTGTATAGGGTGTTGCAGTCAATGTTTTACCTACTCAGATTGTATTTCTTGTGAAACTTCCATCCATCTGTTTCTTTACACTTAGGACAGGTTGCCAGTCTATTGCAGGACTGACATATAAGAGACAAACAACTCAATCACACACCGATAAGATACTCCAATTCACCTTAGCTGCATATCTGTGGCGGTGGGAGATGCGCAGAGAACATGCACAGTCCACACAGAAAGGACCAGGGTCAGCCAGGGACACAAACCCAGAACCCTCTTACTGTGAGGGCCACAGTAAGAGGGTTGCATATTTGTGATAATCTGTGACACAGATCGCGCTCCATTTCCGTCTCTTTGCCCTCTGCCCTTTATCAAATCAGCAACTAATTCATCTAATCGCCGCCCACCACCCACCCTCCCATACGCCCCTGCTGTTTTCCCATTTTACAAACGGTCGGTTGGGAATGATAGCACCTAAGACCCCTATAGCGATGGTGTTACAAGCCGCTCTGATGGATTAGGAAAATTCCAGACCGATAGCCATCCCTACATCCCTCTCTCCTCTTTCCTCCCCATCTTTCTCCTTAGGATTATCTCTTCAGAGGAATTTAGAGTGGGCTGTCTCCACAAATAGACCACTGGACATCTGATAGACAGCTGTGGAGGGGTGTTGTGCTCAGGGGTGCCCAGTCTGGCTCAGATTTGCTGCCAACAACTGATGGATAGGTCTAAGCCTCTGTTGGGTAGCCAAGTTGGCAATGCAGAACCAGACTAAGGTGCTTTGGAAAGTCTGCGTCAGCCTCGGATTTGAACAGAGCTGCTTTGGCTGGAAATATGAAGAGAGTATTTTACTTTTTCATGTTTTGGTTTGGGTACAAATAAGACCATAAGGGTTCAATAAAGGATGAGAACGGTAATAAAATTACACTAAAAGACTTTTGAGCTTTGTACAAACTATATCTGTTTATTGAAATGATGTTTAAATCCTTCAAAAATTTCTTCTACTAAATATGTTAGTGAGTACAAAAGCATCTGTAACCATTTTCCATTCTTAAAAATCCCCAAATTTTTCATGTGCAGTCACAAAATAATTGATAAATCCAAAATTTCAACAAATAAATCATCTGATTTGACCAAATGTCTCGTACAAGGTGTACAATATCAATGTTCCCAAGCAATGACTATCGTTAAAGTAACCTTACCAGTGTCTGTGGAGGAGAGAGATGACACAACAGCAGAGGCAGAATGGGTCAGAGTCAGATGGGACGGATGCTTTATTGTCTTGCTGTTTAACCGCACCCCCCATTGTCTCCCCCTCTTTCTCTTTTGTTGGTGTGGAGGCTATTATTAGTCTCCCCATCTCTCTTGCTCCCTAATCTCCCTCTATTCGTTTGTCTCTCACAGACTCATTATGGATCAATGCCCAGCATTTAGCGCCTGGAGGCCTGGTGGCCTTGAATGACACAAGAGGATGGAGCCAGCTTACACTCTAACCATCAAAACATGAGAATGAGATATGAAGCTAAATTTAAATTTAGTGAATAGGAGAATTTAGACATGGACGGGGGACTTTCTTTATCGTATTAAGATTAAAATTGTGTGATTTGCTAAGAATTGATCAGATATTTGAATGTGAGGGCCGGTCCATATCATGTCTCCGTTACTGAGGAAACCAACCATGGGTCAAGGCACTTTTTACACACGATAAAAAACAAGCCTGCTGGACTCTGTCAAACCATCACACCATTGTTTCTAACAAGGGTGTAAAGATTCAATTCAAATGCATTGATGTCATGTAAAAATATTAAATAATCATTCCTGAATTAATATCAATTGTTTCATAATAATTGCTTATTTGAAATATAAAACAAACAAAAAAAATAATCTTCCTTAAAAATATCTATGTTCTAAGTATAATAACATTTACACGGTCCTATTTGTAAGTAAGTTTTATCAAATTGCCTTTGGGCCAAAGATTTACAACCCATCCTCTAAGTCAATAGCCAGCTAATTTAATAACAATAATATTAATAACTTTCAACTTTCAAAAAACCCAAGGATGCTTTACATTTTATTTAAGTCTTCTTTATTCATTAATTGTTATGTAAATGTTGTGTTCATTTGAGCATTTATTAGTAAAACTATACAACCATAGGAACAGATGTCCAAAATTATGATTTTTCATGTAAAACCCAAACCCTTCAATTATATACAGTATGGGAAATTCCCTGAGGTCGAGATGGTCGTGGAGTACTGTCTAAGCATTTAAGCACAATTTAAGCACAATAATTATAATAAGTGTTGGATTGGTTGAGCTTGATGGTGAACAGCACCACCCATCACAAAACCATATCGGCTCTGTTGCATTACCGTGTTGACAAATCAATTCTTCTCTCTCTCTCCTACGCCTCCCATAGCTATGTGACGTCTGTATTCATTGTCTTGTTTCTATTTGCTGTCATTCACTTCCCAGGAGATTGGGCCCCACATTACAAAGAGAGGTGTTGTGAAAATATTCTAAAGCCAAAGGATTAAGAGGCTCATAGATGACAGCCAAAGCCCAATCCCAACACCTTGCACAGAGATTAAAGTGAGTACGATCCAGTGGACTGGCACTGTACAAACTGAACAGAGAGAGAGAGAGAGAGAGAGGGGCCTCTAGTGGTTTCAGACTCACATAGCGGACAGGAGCTCCGTTTGCTCCGGTCCGAGAGGAGGAATGTGGATGTTTGGTGTGAGATTTGGAACTTTATTCTTCAGGCCTGACCATGGAAGCACACACACACACACACACACACACACACACTCACATATTCATCAGCAAGAGCACTGATGAACCTGTTTGCGGTCATGTTGTCGCTGTGCTCGCAGAACAATGACTCACTAATACAACAGTATTTTAGGGAACTATAAGAAACAGCCCGGTGGTAATCTTGTTTATGGTGAACTTTGGGATAATCCAGTGGGTTTTACAGGTTTTACGGCCTTAAGAAGACATACCATTTGGATCTCCATCACAGGAAGTTCACTGTATTCTCCACTGTAAGTTAAAGCGCAAATTAGGGACACACAATGAGCTCACACATGCAGCCAGGCAGGGAACAGAGCAAGAGTTGAATGACAAGTTCTGAAACCAGCATGGAGGGATCAAACTGTAAGGAGTTGCATTTAAAAAAAATCTAAACAATATTCCTCTGACTCAACATGCTTCTGCCAAAAATGCTGGAGGGATTTTTTTCTCTGCCTCAAAGAAGCCCTTTTATAATGAATTGATGGCGTAATTGTTTTAGGCAAAACTGGTTTGAGCTTAAGACCGAAGGTGATTTTCTGAAGATGGAAAATTGAGGGTGAGTTCAAAACCTTTAGAACGTTTAACCTCTTAAGCTCCGCAAATAAACTATTCTTTAATTACACGACTAAACAGTTCAGAGTTATTGAAAGGACTTGATGATTTCCCTTTGAATTCTCTTTCATCTTAATGTTTGTGCTCTCGTGTTATACAGATTTAAACAGGATGCATCCTTGGCCTGTTTGGAATTTTTGGGCAATTAAAATAAAACTGTCTCACTTTTACTGGTGCTCAAGCAAATACAGGTAATGTAAGAATACATTCCTTACTCCTTTTAACAAATTACTCATTAGCGGTGTTTCAAACTCACAAATTATCTGTTCCTCCTTAGATGTAAGCTCAGGAGGTACCGTGGTGGAATTATCATTACCGTGTCCATCCAGTGTAAAAAACTGCTCTTTATTAGTCTGTCTGCTGGCTGACATCTGTTTCATAAATTGTAGGTCAATTGTGTGTGTGCGTGTGTGTGTATGTGTGTGTGTATGTTTGTGAGTGTGTGTGTGTTTGTTATGAAGAACAGACACTCTGGACAGAGGTTACATTGTTTACACAGGCTGTTCCATTAAGTAGTGTCAGTGTGCACATAGATTTTAAGGACTACACATCACGCACGCACGCACACGCACGCACACGCACACACACGCAGTGCATTGATCCATTTTTGGAGAAGTCAGTCGTCTCTGCTCATGCTGATTCATGTGGTGTGGCCAACTTTGGGGTTTTCCACAGTAACCAGAGAACTCACTTCACAATCAGTCCTTTATCCCTGACCTGCACTGAGCTGCACAGACTACTCACATAGGCACACACACACACACACACACACACACAAACATAAAACATGTTCGAACTAACAATATCTGCGCCGGGTCACTAACGAGAGTCTGCTGATGCTGAGACGTCGCTGAATTTTATGCTGGGTGTGAATGTGTGTGCGTGGGTGGCTGTTTGTGTGTGCACATGCCTTTGGCTCATTGTGCTATTCATTAGAGTCCTACAACACCGCTGAGAACAAAAGGTATCCTGAGTGCAACACACACACGCAAGAGCAGGAAACTGATGTATTTTCCAGTAGCTAAAACAGCAAGGTTAGACCACAACTGGAAACACAGGAGGGGAGCGATGACTAGTCTGGATGGAGCATAAATTACACAGAACTGTTGAGATCCGTGGAAGATTATATGTTCTAATGTTGTCCGGAACTATTCCTACTGCAGGATTCATTTATTCTTACCGCAATGAGAATCCAGACAAGAGCTGAAGGACGATCTTTACTTTTTATTTTACAAGTGTAATACTGTGCCTGGTCGGACTTTCAACAACAATAAGGATAAAAGGCATTTTCTTCTTCATGTGCAATTTGAGAAAAACATGCAGAGCTGCTCAGTTTACGAACGTTTTTAAGTACTAAGATGCATCCGTCATAAGCAGTACAGTTGGAGCAAAGTGACTCCTGTTGCAGCAATCCGGAGTCGGAGATAATGAAACATCAAGGCACAAAGGGTGAAGCGGTTCTCGTCTCCATCTGTACAGTCTTTCTCCAAATAACTTTTTTTTTTTTTTTAAACCTTAAGCAGAGTGCTGTATGCTGAAAATCACAATCCATGCTTGTACCACATTTCTAATAGTACAAACATAAAATATATTTTAAAAAATGACAGAAAAGAGTCTGTGGGATGTTGTTCTGTCCTCAAATGTCATGGAAGTCAATTGTGTGTAATCCCATCCCGTTGGGCTCTGTGCCACATCTGGAAGATCTTCCTCCGCTCTCATTGGTTCGTCCCAGGAAGTAGAAACGCTGCAGAGAGGAAACAACAACATACCAGAATTTAACTTTGTTTTCAGTTTTTTCTTTATTTCATCACATAGAACACAAACACAACTGAGATAATTCCATGATGTGTGTCTGTGTTGACTTATGTCATGCTGTTACCAGGACTACTAAGTTAATTTGGGCACTTGACTACCGCTCTCTTAAGGAAGCTTTGCCATGGATTCCTGGACAGTGAGCTCATAGTTCACAGACTTACACACGCTCTTCATGGACATTTGGAAACTGGACTGACCAGAGAATGACACTGGTGTGGGATATTTGTGTCGTCTTGAGTAGCTTTGGCTCTCCAACTGACCAATTGGGAGCATTTTGGATCAATGGGTGTCTTTAAACAAACTTGGCTGCCTCTTGGGAGACAGGCAGCCAGATGTTATTTGGAGGTTCATATTAGAACTGAATTATGTCCTCAAGGTTCGTGTCCTCAAGGTTTGTGTGCTCAGACGACAACGGGGCAGTAGACTCATGGTGGGACACTTGGACATTACAGTCTGTGTGCTATCTAACCTGTGGCATGTGTTAGCCATCAGGCAATGATTCTCAGCATTGTGCCACCTCATCCCCAAGAGCCATTGTCATTCCATCCAATCACTACACCAGATCATTT